>JACXSJ010001971.1:0-62302 GCA_014851325.1 Pentalonia nigronervosa | reverse complement strand
TTTTAATAATATTATTCAAATGAACTTAAATTATAGTTACATATAAATGACAAAACCAATGGCTTTTGTTAAAGCAAATTAAACAAAAAGCATGACCACATACTCTTTACAATGTGTGTTAACTGATTTGTATTTATCATTGTTTATAGATGTAGCTTACTCTGGCACTCCAAATATAATTAAAAATAATCTTATTGAAGTGGACTAGAGCGTACTGTTTATCAATTTTCAATAGGGACTAATCAAGAAATAAACCATGAATCACATATGGATCATCGGACAGTGAACGTGTCAAAAATAAATAATTACAATATAGTCATTTAACCGTGAAATTTGTAATAAATAAAATATTTATGAATTTATCTTATTTTTAATAAATTCAATAAAACACACATATTTAGTTAGGCATATTTAGCCATGAACACATACGACAGCACATGTAAATGAATTACTTACCAGTCACATGTACTACAGTATCATTGACACAAACTCCACCAGCTTTCACGTTTTCCAACATGTTGTCAATGATCGCTTTATTTTTGGTAAATACGTATAAAGCCAATGGGCTGTGATTTCTGTACAAATTTAGTAATTACCATCACCATAAATACAATTTAGTTATATGTCAAAGTTTCAAAAATATTGGTCCAAAAACCAAAATATTATTTTGAGACAAGGTATTTTCAAACTATTGAGATTCTATTGCATTTATTGTAATTAAAGTAACATACGCTATACAATAGGAATAAAATATTATTATATTGTGCCTATATACAATGACAAAGTTAATGTTGCTATTTATTAATTGTATTAATATTGCATAAATTGAATATTTACAATTAACTTGTGAATTCATCAATGATTATATTTTGATCATTTGGATGTATAATAACCAGAATTAAACTATAATTTTATGTACATAAGCAATATTATAAAAAAAATAATTCAATAATAAATTGTAAGATTGATTTGTTATTAGAAAAGACATGAGATTTTCGGAAATGTGTATTGTTAATTATTACCAGCATAATGACTAACGGTGTCATTTACACAAAATGATCCACTAGAAGTTTGTCTCATAAATAAATTCTGCATTTCTTGGTCGGAAGAGAATACATATAACGTTAATGGTTTACTCCTGAAGGATAAAACATAAATACTTATTAAAATTATATATTTATATATTTAGTCATCTGCTATCAGTATTTTATGTAAACAAAATTAAAATATAACCCAATATAATAATTCATAATTTCTAGAAAAAATAAATGCCTGATTTAATTCAACATTAATTATAAGATAAATCCATAAATTTAAAAATTGTATATGTTTATAAATGTTTTAATTCTAAAACTTATTATCTTTTCTTTGAGATATAAATTTATTTTTAAACTGAATTGAGAAACATCACTTTTTGAATACATACATTTTAAATTTATAATATATTTTAGCATTTAAATTTTATATTTATAATATTTAATAGAATAAAAAGCAATTAATGAAGATAACAAATAATTTATTAAATATAAAAAACATGTAAAAGATCATATTAAAAATAGTTAATTATTCGGCATTAAGTTATAATATAATTAATTCAAAATACTTTAAGGTTGTTAAAATAGAAAACCTATATTATATTTTTTTTAAACAACTCCTAACAATGGTAGCAAAATATTTGTTGATGATATATCAGATTATTAAAATCTTAAAGTTGAAAAGAATATAAAGTAGGAAAGTAGATAGGTAATGTTCTATTTTTAAATATTACCTATTACAATATGAAATTGTTTGATTTGATTTTATAACATTTTACATCAAACTCAAGCTTAAAATTTCCAAGTGTAATGAACAAATAAATAAATTGTACTTTTAATAAATCAATTAGTATTAAAAATTCTAAAATTAAATAATATCGAATTACAAATTAAAATATTGTTTTTACCTGCTGTTAATATAATTTATTGCATCATAAGCATTATCCACAATTACAATTGGTAAAATTGGACCAAAAATTTCTTCTTTCATTATGGGATCTGTAGGTTTCACATCAGTCAATATTGTTGGTTCAATATAGAGATCTTTTTTATCGTATCTACCACCAACTGTAATTGATCCGCTGCTAGTCATCAAATCCAATAGTCTCCTAAACAAAAAAAAAAATTAATATTTCTAAAAAAATTATAAAATGTTAGAATTACAATGTTCTTACATAAAATGTTTTTCGGAAACTATTCTACAAAAATCTGGAGAATTTTTTGGATCATCAGTATACCAGGCTTTTAACAGTTGTCTAGCTTTCTCCACAAATATATTTTGAACTAGACGTGTACACAAAATATAGTCTGGTGCAATACATGTTTGTCCAGCATTAATGCATTTTCCCCACATTATACGCTTAACAGCAATATCCATATTAACAGTACCATCTATATATAAGGGGCTGTAAGATGAAATTATATATATCAAAGTCAATACATTATCATCAAATACATATATAGAATAATAAAATATTAAAATACCTTTTACCACCTAATTCCAATGTAACAGGTGTTAAATATTCATTTGCAGCAGCTCTGACTATTTTCCCTACAGATGTTGATCCTGTATAGAAAATATAATCAAATCTTTGTTTAAGTAACTGAGTTGTTTCTTCTACACCTCCTAAGATGACTGGAAAAGCATCCTATAAAATATTGAAATTTATGTAAAAACAACTGGATAAGTGAGAAATTAATGTTTTTTACTCTGTTGAGATATTTTGGAACTAATTCAGCAATGAGCTTTGCAGTAGCTGGAGCAATTTCAGAAGGTTTTATAACAACACTATTCCCTGCAGATATTGCACCAACTACAGGTAACAAAGTTAGTTGTAATGGGTAGTTCCAAGCTCCCATTATCAATACAACTCCATATGGATCTTTATGTATTAAAACATCATCCATTATATTAATCAATGGTTTATCAGGCTAAAACAAAATATATTTTAAATGTTAACATTGTAAAATGCAAAATGTAAATGTTATTATATATTTTTTTTAAAAATAGGTACTATGTACATTTTAGTATTGTACACACCTTTTCAGTTTTCATCCAGGATTCTAGCGAGCCTAGAGCATTGATGATATCATTTTTTAAAAATTCAATTTCAAACAATACTGCTTCTTGCTTGCTCTGTTTAAATAATAATTCTGAGTTATGTTTTTTTGAATATAATATTAATTAACAGTAATTTAAATGACCTTTCTTAAATCAGAAGCTAGGGCTATTTGTAAGTCCGAAGAATTTTCATTTAAGAGTTTGAGAAGTTGCCTAAGATGATGTTTTCTGAGATGTAACGATTTTGTTTGGTTACTGTTGAAAGCTGTTCTAGCTTTCTCTACAATCTAGATAAAAAGGAGATATTTCTGTTAATTTGACCATTGAATACAACAAAATATTTTAAAAAATAAAAATAAAAAATACGTACATCTGCATAGTTAGCCATTATTTCGTTAGTAGTTGTACCTGTAAAAATCCATAAAATTACAATAGTATTAGCATTTAAAATTATGAATACAACAAGGACAATATGATTTAACAATAGCAATTTCCATTTTAAATAAGTACAAAGTACATCATGATACATGTTGCAGCTAACACTGTCACTATCTATGTAATATCTACATGGTTACATATCTTTGGGTAAATAATTTAAACATTATATTTTACCAAGTTATTCAGAATGTAGGAAAAATTATTATTTTTTTTGCTTCAGTTAATAGTTATATCTTTTTACAAATTATAATCCTACATTAATTATCTAATACAATTGAGATTATAGATCTAAAACAATTGTGTTAGGTATGTGTTAATGGATAATGCCATCATAGATCGGCGAAATAGAAAGTGATTTCATCTTTGTTTATAATGTTATGTCGTAATTAGGCTGTTACCACACCATTTCATGTTGTGTACTTGTGTTCGATAAATATAATAGATAGATATAGCAAAGTGTTGATAACACGTAACTTAAATATTGAACTAAATTAAACTCTAGTCTACACGTCACGGTAGGTTATCTATTTTCTATGGTCCCAAAATACCTATATACTATTGTCAGCAGCCACAGCCGATAGACTATCTTGCATGCAATCAGGGATCTTCGGATTTAAAAAAGAACAACCAATCGCTCACTGATGAATTTCGAAATACAAAGATTCGAGATTGATTATTTATACTATACAAATTTAAATCTGGTTTAAAATTAAAAATATTAAAAATTATAATATACTTACAGATTACAATTACAGTTTACAGAATCAGATTAAATGATGATGATAATAGTATTATCAGGTTCGGATATCGGCTATTTCGCAGTATCGCACATTCGCACAGGCGTCAGGCACGTCTACTACACGAGTAGTGAATACTGAGCGGTGAGCGGTAAGCACACGTAAACAAAGCACTACTAAAGTAGTCTGGACTCTGGACATATAAGGTGTACAGAAGGCGATAAAGAATTTCCTGATAGCCAGCTTATAAAAATAAAATACATACAAAGTACACTAAAATACTAAATAATATTCAATAGGTATGTAATTCAAAACGTGAAACTATATTTTAAATAACAAATACCTAAAGTACTAAAATAAATGTTGAGCAATCGATAACGACGTCAAGTTAGCAATGAAATATAATAAATGTTAATATTATGTCATGTGTTTGTGTCAGCTGCGGGCTGATCACTCGTGTTTGATATCGCAAATGACTCAATGCCGGTAGTTTATACTACTATAATACCTATATATATTTATAATCCAATTATTTCGCTTTAATTATTAACAGTAGGTAGTAAGTGTAAAGGGTGGTCCACCGACTATGCTCAATCATAACATTTTTTCCTTTAAAATTAATTTAATCAAATTCTGATTTTTGGAATTTTTAAGTAAACTCAAGGACCATGTTTTTAAAAACTTAGATTTTTTAATACCACTTAAGTAATGTGCAGTGGCAATACAATATTTTTTCAAATTAAAATCGCTTATTATTCTTTTAACTTAAGAAAATATGGTACAAATTGCATAATACATTTTATTATTGTATGTCCTAACATTAAACGACTATAATACTAGTACTTATTTAAAATAATATTACACTACATTTGCCTCTTAGATACAAACTAAATACAATTTTCTATCAGAAACTGAAAACAATTATCAATATTGAAAATAAAAAGCATTCTACTGTAAAAAGTTTCTACAGAATTAAAATATATAATTGCAACGTGTAATGTGTAAATTTCTAATTTATTCACCAAACAAACATTATTTTTTCGATATTTATTGAAAAAAATTAAAAAATCGAAAATTTCTTATGCTTGCAGTTAGCTCAAAAAGTGTCAAAATATTTTCAAAATTTAATGGTGTATAGAAAATAATAATCTCAACACTCGGTGAAAATTGCAAGCGTATACGGTTAGTCGTTTTTGAATTACAACAAAATAAGAAAATAGTTTCCTGAGAAATTGGTAGTTTATTGGTGAATATTCAATGTCTAATTCAAACGCTCATGAAAAATTAGTTTGACTCTTCGGTAAACTTTTTTTTTTGAAAGGTAAAAAAACTTGTGAAGAATTTTGTGTTGAATTTTCAAATCTTAGGTTTAAACAGATTTTTTTAATGAATTTCTAAATAAAAAAAACTCAATTTTTTGTGATTTTGAAGTATTATGTCAACATTTTAACTTCAAATGCTTATAAAATACTATTTCAGTGGATTTACGTCTAACTTTTTTCTTAATTTTCGCTAACTGGAGAAACCTTGTATTACAGTTTTAAGTATTTTAACCGAGCAAAAACATTTTTATTGACAATACCTAGTAAAAAAAAATTACCCAAAATTGATTATGCTTATAAATAGCTCAGAGTCAAAATATATTGAAAAGTTTATACTGTATTGGAAATTTTTACCTATATAAAAATTCAGTGAAAATTTAATGTATCTAAAGTTATTATTTCTTTTGTCATATAAAAAAGAAAAACCGTTTTTGTCAATAATTTGCTTTGCAAAAAATCTATAAATATCAATAATATGTAAAAATGGTTTAAGTATAATAAACAATAGATTCAATAATAAATCTATTTTTTATTTTTGTAAAACCATTTTTAAGAACTTTTATCCTTAATATAAAAATTTTAAGAAACTGAAATTTTGAGTAGAACAATGAATTTATTGATTTTAAAATGTTGTGTTTTTTTTTTTGTGTCAGTCATCATGTTTTTTGGTAGTAAAAGTGATTCATCGGCATCTTTTCTGGTAAAAAAGTGAATCTAAATGGTACTTTGAGGGGTCAATTGTAAAAAATTCTGAACAATCTTAAAACACGTTAGGAAAAAAAAAGAAAAGGTCGGCATGTGTCTACCGTTCTGCTGTACAGTAAGTATCGAATAGGTTACTTTCATGAATGTGTTAAATTTATCATTGATATAAATCATTGTATACGAAAAACAATTCTGAGCAAAGACGGTCTGTCAGCCTACATAAATAAGGATATTTTAAGATATGATTGCTATTAAAATAAATAATTTTACTATTAATAATACGGTAGGTTGAATTAATTTTTGCAGAAAACTTTGCATTTGAAAATATCATTGAGTGTATAAAAAATTATAACATACTTTAAAAGTTTGGCACACGTGTCGTATTTTATCTACCAAGAAAATCATATCTTTACAAATCTACGCACACGTATCGTATGCTATCTACCCAAAAAAAAAAAATTTATATACAAATTTACTAACTTACGTTACTAACCTGCTCAATAGCCTGTTGGTTGACAGTTGTTCCATTTTAAATAGTCTGTTTGTTAAGAATTGTTCGTATTTCTTTATTTTTTTTACAAAAATTTTTTTTTATATCTTATAAAAAACATTTAAAAACATTTTTTGATTGACGGACCTCCACCATTCTTCTTGCAATTGTCTTTCAAGAATATTGGTCACTTCACGATTCTGATTCTATACATAACTTTCATGTGTTTCCATAAGCATTCAATAGTCCATGTTTAAGCACCTGTACGTGGATCCATAAAGTTTTTGCTGTGATCAACTGTTTGATGGAGAAAACCATGATCTTTAAGAGTACTGTAAGCTCCCCATTCATCTAAATTAATTGTTGTTTCAGGTTCTATTTTTTGAACAATTATTGGAAGCAATGTTTGACAATTTTTTATCAAATATAAAATAACAGCACTCTAAAATATTTCTTGACGCAAGCATCACATATCAAAAACCCATAGTCCTTAAAAATAATTTCCGTAATTTCTGTTTTGGTTTTCAATATTTTAATTTTCTTCGTCAGAATTGTTTTCAAAATTAGAACAAAAACTTGAATCAGAATAGGAATTTTTATTATCATTAGGTCTATGATCATCAAGCCGTAATCTACCTCTATTGTACTTTTGTTTGCTTTGGAAAAAAACTCGTCAATCCGTTCGATGTATTCTTTACCTCCCATTTTTCCTCGATGTTTAAATTCTTCGACAACATCTTGACATAAATTATACCAATCTGAGACTGTGTGATATTCTCTACCAGTAATTTTTTCGGTTTGTAAATTTTTAAATTGAATTGCCCAGCACCAAACAAGTTCCATTATTTTACACAAATGTAATCCACTATTATTTTTTCAATTTCTATCGATGCGTGTTAAAAATTGAATTTTCTTTATGAATGAATTGCCATGTTTGACAACTCTTTTTTTCTTCATTATCAAATATTTTGTTACAATAACATTTCCATTTAAATCACGTTTTCAGTTTTTTTTTTAAAAGTTTCTTTCATTTCACTACTACATTGTTCATCAATAGAATTTAATTTAGTACACAATTTTGTATTAGGTAATAATTCACGATATTTTAAAAATCGTTTACACGTTTTATCATTAAAAATAATTTTTCTATATAATTCACTCAAAGTACTCATTTTACAAAACCATAAATTTACAATTAACAAAAAACACACAACTACAACGAATACATATCTAATTCTGAAATACCAAATGTCAATTAGAAATGTATCATCCTACATCAATACCTATATAATCTTTGATACTGTCAATACGGACTAAGGTAGGTAACGTAATTAATTGTCAATAGCATATGACACCAAAAATTTGTTCATAGATAGCATACCCCACACATGTGCTAGAAGTTTCAAGCACCCACAAAAAGAGTTTTTAAATTACAATGAAATAACTAAAATTGTTATTCTCCATTTAAATATTTAATTTTGTCCAAATTTGAACTTCAAATGTCTATAAAATTTTTTTTTGATTTTTTAATTACACTATTAAATACTTACGAAAAATCTAATTTTAAATTTTCAATCCTTAACTATAAAAAATGATAATTTTATGCATTTTTAACTAGAATTTGAAAAAACCGAATTTTTCTTAGGTATACAATTAACTTACAAATTATCAAAATAATTTAAGACTTTTTTTGTATAGAAAACGATAATCTTAACATTTTGTGAAAATATTAAATGTCTACAATTATTCCTTTTTGAGTTACAATAAAATAAGATAATCGTTTCCGGAGAAAAGGGGTAAATATCCAATGTCTAATTTCAAACGTCCATAAAAAATTAGTTTGACTTTCCGAAATTTTTTTTTTTTTTAATAAAGTAGAAAAATTTATAGTGAACCTTGTGTTGAATTTTCAAAGCTTAGATTTGAATAAAAAATGTTTATGAATTTCCTAATTAAAAAAAAACTGTAAAATTTCGTGATTTTTACGTATTTTCTCGAAATTTAAATTTTAAACATTTATAAAAAAATATTGAAGACTTATGCTCAACTTTTTTTTTTAATTTTTACTCACAGCAAGTTATAAGGAATATTTTATTACATTTTCAAGTTTTTTGACTGACTAAAAAAATTTTTATCGACAATAATAAAAAAAAAAACCGGAAATTGATTATGCCTATAAATAGTTTTAAAAAAAGTCAAATTATCTGAAACATTTACAGTTTATAGAAAATGCTTATATAAATATTTTGTGAAAATTTTATGTACCTACGATTATTATTTCTTTTATTACACCAAAAATAAAAATCGATTTTGTCAAAAATTTTTTTGCTTATAAAATATTATTTCAGTAGATTTACGCTCAACTTTTTTCTTAATTTTCACTAATAAAAAGTTAAGTGAAACATTGTATTAAATTTTCAAATATTTTAACCGAGGAAAACCATTTTTATTGATAATACCTAGTAAAAAAAATATATCAAAAATTGATTATATATTTTATAAATTTTTAATTACAAAATAATATGCAAACTTTATGTATTTTGACACTTTTTAAGCTCTTTATAGATATAAGACATTTTCAATTTTTTTTAGTTTTTTTCTCTAAATAACGATATTTTTGAATATCGAGATTATTATTTTTTAAACTCTATTTTAAAAATGTTTTCTATTTATTTTGATTTTTGTTGGGTCAAAATGCTTAACAGTTTAATATAAGGTTTTGCATAGGCTGTTAAAATAGCAGTTCAAAAATATTAAAAACACATATGCATATTTTTTTTTATAAGCATTTAAAGTTCAAATTTAGACTAAAATTCATCAAAATATCAAAAATTTGCAAATTACTTTGTAGTTAAAAATGTATAAAATGTTCAATTTACATGTACAGCAAAAGATAAGGATTCAAAATGTAAAACAAAGTTTCTCGTAAGTGTTTTATATTTTAACCAAAAAATCTAAAAAATATTTTACGTGGTTGATTTTTATAGACATTTAGAATTCATATTTAGACAAAATTAGATACTTAAATGAAAAATAATAATACTTTTTTCGTTGTTATTTAAAAATATGTTACGTGAATGCTTGAAACTTTTTGTATATTATTATATTTGATACACTCAATGACATGCAATATTTTCGACAAAAATTAATTTAACCTACTATTTTATTAAAAGTAAAATTAATTACTTAAATATTAATAATATCATAAAATATACTTAGTAATGTAGGCTGATAAATCGTTTTCGCTCAAAATCGTTTTTTGTATACAATGATTTAAATCAGGGGTGATGAACCTATAGCACGTGTATCAAAAGTGGCACGTTGGCCAAATTTTCATGGCATGCAATTTCTTTTTTCATTGTTCAATCGTGAAGTGGAAGATGAAGATAAAAATAAAAATAAAACAAAATTATTTATTATTTCTAAAATATTAAGTTCTCAATTATAAAAATTTGGAATTCACTGCCTCCAAACATAAAATTTTGTACGTAGAAAAAAAATCACTTCTTCCAAATAAACTCAATATTTGTGTCAATATATATTTAATATGACAAAGTTTCATAAAGAATTATTTTAAATCAAAATATAGAAATAATATATTGTTGAATAAAGCTAATGCTGCTTGTGTTTTATTAAAACATTTAAGACTAACAAAATATACAACTGATAATTAAATAATTTCAGTGAATTTTCTTGAGACCCTCATCACCCTGAGAAAAAATTGTTTATACCTATGAAAATATATTTTTGGCACGTGAATTTTTTTTAAACTTTAATTAGAAAATATTTGCACATAACCTGAAAAGGTTCGCCACCCCTGATTTATATCATTGAATTCAAATTTAATACATCCACTTAAGTGACCCCACTCGACATCTACTGTACAACATTGCAGTACCCACCTACCGATATTTTTTTATTTATTTAGTCAGTAAGAACTTTTACAATATTATACATACCTATATTATGTAATACTAGGTAACATATGAGAAGGTACAAATTTTCAATTATATGTTTATAATTGTGTTTTGTTGTAATAGTCTGTAAACAGGATAGTTCATTTTATTAACACTGCATAGATTATTGTCAGATTATAATTCATTATTTTAAACCATTTATTTGACAAGAGTTATAATGATATATTGGTAAGTCTACCGTCTATTGTATTACTGTGTATAATATGCATAATTAATTATATTATGAATTATGTATAATTTATCATGACTATATTATTTATTATAATGAGGTTGAACTTAGAAGTTTAAAAAACGATTGTTATTTTTGATGGAAAAATATTTGATATATTGTATATTATTTATAACTAGATATCTAATATTATACTGATAATATTACTCTTATACGACGAGTAATAATTTACTCACAAATAAACTGTATTTCGTATACCTTAATAAATTTTCAGAAAAAATATAAAATGTTTTCGAATAGAAGGTGAGTAGTCGACCAGTTTAATTAAACTCTTTAAATAACAAAAATTGGTCCTGGATAGTAATAAGGTCACATTTTTAAATTTTATGTAAATGTAATGAAAAACTGCTGACAACAGACAATAATTGTCAAACGTTTTTTTAAAGATATGCAGTTTATAAGCAAGCATATAGGAATTTGACTGTTTGAGAAATATCAACATGTGCTCATTTGCTAAGAATTTTTATTTAAAATTCAATGATTTATCGTTGTTTTCAAATTAATAACGTATTGTCATCTAGGCGAAAAATCACTTGAAGTCTGTATCTTACTTTTATTTGAAATCGATAATTTTTTAGATTCATTACAATTTTTAATTTCATATTCTGTCGCAGAATTTTTTCCAAAACATCATTATCTAAACTCAATAAAATATTAAAATAGAAACGGTTTACCATCAAAATATTTTAGAACTATAAATAAATATCATAAATATTGAGTTAAAAAATGAAGTAATGTTATACTAAATACATACGCAATGCTAATGCATACGTGTAATAAATTGTCATCCAACTACCTATAGAATATCAGATATCAGATATCTAAACTTATAATTTATAATACATAATACTAAGTGGATTACCTTCATACATAATATATTATTGCATTATTAAAAAACTTTGAAAATTTAATAATTTCTATAACTTGTATACTTATACTTTTAGGTATAATCATTTCACTATTACTAGTTTTCCTTCCGTAATCAACACGAAGGCCATCACAATTTAAAATTTGTTTATAATTTTCAAACGAAAAAAAGGAGAAATCATTGACATGGTTATCTAGATGACTTGGTATGATTCATATAGATACATAGTGTGTACACATTTCAAGAGGTATTTATTAATAAACCACATTATGAACATTTTGGAAGTAGGTTTAATATAATAATAAATTAAATTAAATATAACAATATCAATTTATTATAATACGAATTATGACACATTATTATAGAAGATATGAATATAATTACGATATTCTTTTACATTTAAAAATTATAAATCCAGGATTAGAGCTTTATTTGTTTGTATATATGATAATGGGATATGTGTATTGTATAAAGGTATTGAAAATTTCAAATTAAACGCAGTATAGTAGCTATATTTATGATAATTTTAAATCAATATTTTGAGGTGAAATATTATAATTGTGTTATATTGTTATGTTATAAACATTTCATTTATTCGTGTGCGATTCATGAAATAGGGCTTCAATAAAAATTTACATAACAATGAGTTACAAATCAATGTAATGGATTATAGTTTAATAAATTACCTACACAAAATATAAAGTACCCATGTAACAAATTATTACTAGAATTTTTTAAAAAAAAAAAATGTTTAGTAGGTGGTATACCTACTTTAGGTAAACATATTTTTTATCTAAAACATCATGATGAAATAATAGACCAGTATAATAATATATAATAAAAGTGTTTTAATAAATTATTATAGTATTGACTAAATAATTAATTAAAAAAAAAAACTATGTTGAGATTATATAATATATAACATCGTTTTGTTTCAATACCTAATTAGGTATTTAAGGTGTCTTAAAACTATAAAAAAACACTACAACTTATTTGCTATTATAAACAATAAAATATACATACCAGATATAGAATAATTCGTCGGCGCAGTTGGAGGATATTCGTGCGTGAATTTATTAGATACAATACCTAGAAAAATAATTAATATAAAAACACTATAGGTACACGAATGCGTTCAATTTTATTTTGTTCATATGTTTAAGTATAAAGTACTTAAGAAATCTGATGTCGAATTGAACAATTTTACGTGTATACACCTTGGTAATTAAAGTTTTTACTCAAATAATAAACAGGATAATATTATTGTAGGAATGAAAACCGGCTGATCCCACTATTCACTAACAGGTTACTGTTTGCCTTGGAGCATGCGCACAAATGATTTAGAATCCTATGTTTATGTAAAGATTCAAGGGCGATTTTACCATTTAATAAGGCATCGTAAACATATTTACAAAAAAAAAGTTATTTGCAACGAGTCTACTATTAAAGTCTAATATGAAAAATATTGTAAATAATTAAAATCTAACATTGTTTTAATTGAAGGTCAATTATAATATTATATTTAAAGTTTCAAATTGCTGTTATTCGGTCACTTGTTTTAATTTTAAGTATAATTGTAGACAACTTTTAATGTTGGATGTAATTTCTTACAAGAATATCGGAGTATAATATATGTTGGGGAGGAATATTTATATTACATTTGAATCGATATTAATTGACGTCAACTTTTTAATTTATCATCATTCATAATTCATAATACATGTTAAAATATGTAGGTATAGGCGTATAGGGTATAGCATACCTATATGGTTAAATAGTAAATACTTATATCAAATTGTTAGTTGTACATGCAATGAAAAAATATTCTTTATACTATTATATAATAATAAAGATATTTAAGATCTTAAATAATGCATATTATATTTAATCGTTATAAAAAAAATACATAACAAACAATTATTGCGATATTGCGGATTGAATATGGATTGAACTAAGGGGTTTAATATAGGCATCTTCGATTACAGTATGCAAGTATAAATATTTATTATATCATGTGTGAGATTTCCCCGTATTATACCATGATATGCTTTTACACATACACGTAACATTTCTTTTTTGCGTACAACGCACAAACACTAAAATAGTACACAGATTTTATAATTGAAGATCATAACAAATAGTATACTTTATAAAGCCATCATTTTTTTACAAAATAAATAAACAATTATTATAGATACCAGAGTAATTGTCCCATTGACCCTCCAATTTGTATTCGCATTAGGTTTATTTTCGATTTATATGTGATATAACTTTTGTTTGTGAGTAAAAAATCTCAAAACTTCAAATTCAAGGTTTCTCAAAATGTTTTCTTAGTTATAGAAATTAAATATCGAAAATATATAGCTAAAAATTGTTTTTATAAACATTTAAACTTTAAATTTTTAAGAAATTCATAAAAATCACGGAATACATTTTTAATACTTAATGTTTTAAAATTTAATACAATCAGATTTCCATAAGTATTGTTTTACTGGAATTAAAAAAAATGTTTAAAATAGTCAAATAAATTTTATATAAAATATTAGAAGTTCAATTTTAGATTCTGAACAGAGTTAATAATGTATTGAATTAAAATTTTTTTTTTGTCTGTCGTCACGTTTTAGTGCTGTACAAGTGCTCTGATTTTTTTCATCAGTATCTTTTCTAATAAGAAAGTGAATCTAATGGGTACTTTAGAGGTTCAAAAGTAAAAATTCCCAATAGTTTTTACAAGCGTTGGGTAAACTAAAAAAAAAAAGGAAAAACAGAAATTTTCTGTAAAGCAAATTTTTGACAAAAACGATTTTTCTTTTTTGTGCGATAAAAGAAATAATGACTATAGATATATTAAATTTTCACTGAATTTTTATATAGATAAAAATGTCCAATACAGTATAAACTTTTCAATATATTTTGACTCTGAGCTATTTATAAGCATAATCAATTTTCGGTAATTTTTTTTTACTAGGTATTGTCAATAAAAATGTTTTTGCTCGGTTAAAATACTTAAAACTGTAATACAAGGTTTCTCCAGTTAGCGAAAATTAAGAAAAAAGTTAGGCGTAAATCCACTGAAATAGTATTTTATAAGCATTTGAAGTTAAAATGTTGACATAATACTTCAAAATCACAAAAAATTGAGTTTTTTTTATTTAGAAATTCATTAAAAAAATCTGTTTAAACCTAAGATTTGAAAATTCAACACAAAATTCTTCACAAGTTTTTTTACCTTTCAAAAAAAAAAGTTTACCGAAGAGTCAAACTAATTTTTCATGAGCGTTTGAATTAGACATTGGATATTCACCAATAAACTACCAATTTCTCAGGAAACTATTTTCTTATTTTGTTGTAATTCAAAAACGACTAACCGTATACGCTTGCAATTTTCACCGAGTGTTGAGATTATTATTTTCTATACACCATTAAATTTTGACATTTTTTGAGCTAATTATAAGCATAAGAAATTATTGATTTTTTCAAATTTTTTTCTTTGAAAATATTAATAAAAATTTTTTATTGGGTCAAATTGCTTGAAAATCGAATACAAGATTCTTCATAAGTTGTTATAATAGCAGATCAAATATATTAAAAATGCATAGGCACAATTTTTTTTTATAAGCATTAACTTCAAATTTTGATCAAAATTTATCATCGAACATTTGCAAATTTTTTTATAGTTAATAATGTATAAAATGATCAGATTTTATAGCCAAGCATTGAAAATTTAAAACAAAGTTTTTCTAAGTATTTAATATTATAACCAAAAAATAAAAATATATACTTAAATCGTTGATTTTTATAGACAATTTAAATTTAAATTTGGATAAGATTAGATATTTAAATGAAGAATAACGATGTTAGTTATGTCGCAATTTAAAAATTTAAAATTAAAAATTTCGTGAGTGCTTGAAACTTTTATAGTATATTACTATATTTTATACACACAATTATATTTTCAAATGCAATATTTTCTGCAAAAACTAATTCAACCTACTGTATTATTAATAGTAAAATTAATTATTTTATTAGCAATCATATCTTAAAATACCCTTAGTTATGTAGGCTGACAGATCGTCTTCGTTTGAAATAGTTTTTCATATACAATGATTTTTATCATTGAATACAAATTTAACATTTCATTCATGAAAGTGACCCACTCGACACCTACTGTACAGCAGAGTGGTTCCAACTTGTCGATTTATATATATATATATAGATGTATTAATTTTAATCGATGGCAATCTTACTTTGTTCTTAAAAAAATGACAATGTATTTCAACTCTTATTTAATATAATTTGAGGTATAATTTATTATTTTGAGTCCGTAAACGCGACCTTTTAATGCATGCGTTTACTACATTTTTTTGATTAAAGTTTCCCTTTTTTGAAAGTGAAACCATATGGGTCGAGAAAGATTTTTCGTGGAAAATTTGGGAGCTTCTATGTATACATCAGGAAATTAATGTTACACCTGACAATGATTTAAACTTGTTATTTAAAATCAGAAAATTAAATTTTAGACTAGATTAATTTTTTTTATTTTGTACATAAGATCATATAATATAATAAGCATATTTAGAAGTCTGATATATTTTTTTTTAATCATAATATAACTCTATGAATTGTGATACAAAATCAACTTTAGTGACTATTTATTATTATTTGTTTACTAATTGTTATTAAGTTAAATTTTATAAAATTATCAATTAAATATTTGATAGCCGATAGGTACATTAATAGGCATACTAATAATTAATACTATTACTAAATTATACAGGTACTCATTTTACTGCAATTGTAGTTGCAGTAACTCGTTTTAAGCATTTTTTTATACATAAGTTTACCAGGGCATTAGATTATTTTTATATCAGAAAAAACTAGGTATTAAGTTTTGAATTAGGGGCGCAGAAATATCTTTTACACCCCGATTCCTTAATACATACCACTGACAATAATGTAATTTCATGCCCTACAATTTTACTCTGCCCCAAGCCCTGCGAACCATCGGGACAGCCCTGACATTTTTTTCACAACGTGTGAGTTATTGTTAACATATAGTCTCTAATATATCTCTTTATCCCAGTGAGAGAGATAGGGCATGGCTGGTACTATGCACGAATGTGCTTCTGAACCTTATACGGATTCAATCGGATTGAGTAATTTAATAATAAATATTACATTTTTTTTTATAATTTGTTAAACTAAAACTATAATAATGTGTTAAAAAAACAATATACATATGACCTCTTAAAATATGAGAAATTAGTCTACTTCAATGAATGTTCATCATTTAAAATAACTATATACACTAGAGTTCTCAAGGAAATTAAATTATTTGGTTTGTTATTCAAGGTAAATAAATATCTGTATAAAATATAATAAAGCATACAATTTATATATTTTTTAAATAATATTTATTATATTTTATAATTTATATAATTCAGTAATTACTAATTAGTATAGATATAAATACATTAAAATACGTCTTGGTTCAATTTTCCACAGTAATTAAAATGTTTATATATTTTAATAATACATAATTAATACCAATCTTAATTTTATTTTTTTTATTAAAAGAGCGTTCTGCGACATTCTACAGTCTATATTTTAAAAATGAACCAATTTTAATGCTACCTATTATAAATAAATAAGAATATGAAAAATAGTAACTGTATAATTAAAAACTATAGCAGTATTTATAGTCTCTATATTATATTATATCATAAATTAGTGAGTTAGTTTAATATAATATTTATAAAAAATAAAACCTTAAAAATAGTAACAAAAATAATTGTATTCAACAACAATAAAACATGACATGTAGCCATGTAGGTACCTACAAATTTCGAAGTTCAACCATTCAATCTTATAGGTAGCTCTTAATCTTAAAAAATAAATAAGTAAATAATAATTTCAAATAAAGCGGTATTATTTCCACCTCAAATATTTTTTACAAAATGTCAATATTTCATCTAACCTACAATTCAAATAAAATGTTTCTTTATTATTTTCTTCGTGCCGTATGAAATTGAAAATTCGACAAGATATTCCATAAGTTTTCCACCTTTCACAAAAAAAAAAAAGTATACCAGAAATTCAAACTAATTTTTTATTTTGAAATTATACATTATATATTCACTCGTAAACTACCGATTTCTCAGGGAATGATTTTTTTATTTTATTATAATTCAAAAACGAATAACTGTAGAAGTGTAGATACTTGAATTTTTCACCGAATGTTGAAATTATAATTTTCTATACACCATTACATTTTTAAAATATTTTGAGACTTTTTGAGCTAATTGTAGGCATAAGAAATTTTCAATTTTTTTTTCTTTAAATATCAAAAAAATTTTATCATTTATTTCATTTATTTTATAATTTTATCACCATAATCTTATATATATATACATATACACAGTATAAACAGATGTATTCATTTTAATAAATGGTAATCTTATTTTGTCAAAAAAATAACAACGTATATTTAACTCTTATATGGTATAATTTGAGATATAATTTATTATTTCGAGTCCGTAAACGCGACGATTTGATGCATGCGTTTACCACATTTGCCAGATTAACCAATGGCAATTATATTTTATATACAAAATAAAAAACTAATTTCTATAATTTATTTCTTCTATTGCTATTATAATCTGTAAGCTGTAACCAATGGCAACCATTAATAAATAAAAATAATTTTTGATTTCCATCGTGAATCTCAAAATCCTTGTGTTCACACCTCTTTAAAATGCGAATTTTAGAAAATCCTTTCTTAGCGCATGGTGAAATTATAATATTAATCTAATCTACCATCAAAATTTCAAATCGATAGCTTAAATAGGTCCAGCACTCCTGATTATGTATCAGTGGTTCAGTTCACTCGTTTATATATATAGTTAATATTTTTAACAAAGATTCGTTATGTCGATTTGTGTTTACAATTGTTGTATTTGTTAGATTATAAAACAGCATATTGTATAGATTTTCAGATGAAATTCATGATAGCGTGTTGTGAACACAGGTTTTGATTTGAACCTACCTATAATTGCGGACGTCAAGTCACTTAAGTTATTTTATCGTTTGTGTTTGATATCGACAACTTTCTGAGAGGAGAAATATTACACTTTATAGCTGATGATATATTGTCAATTCGACAATATTGGATTCACAACAATGGCGAAATTGGTTTTACATTTTACGGTAGTAAAACCCAATAAAAAATCTGAAGTCAAAATTAAGTAGCGAAACGTGACGGGATCAGAAATTTAACCAACTACAGGGCTCTAAAACAAAAATTAGGAGACATAGTGTAGTATTATTATTTTGTGGTGATATGATTTAGTGATTGGTGGCGCTACTCAAATTATGAAGCAAGTGCCAGTATGAAAAAACAATTAGTTTTTAAAAAGTAACGTATTTTACAAATAGTTATTATTTATTTATAGCCTTATTAAAGGGAAATATATAGGTGTTATAACTATACTCATGATTATGAATTTCGGGTCATTCATGCGTCGTTCATCGTTATTCATACGTAATTTACGTCTAATAAATAATAATATAATACGTTTCTAATGACAAAAAGTTTCAAGTTCTTTCGAATAATATATCAAATTAAATTTGTTAATAATTGGTATTATGTAAATATTCCCGTTTTTCGTATTTTTAAAATTTTTTTTAGTTAATCTGATTTTTAAAAAAGTACCTACCTACAGGGAATTATTTACTTTTAACACCCTTCCACCCCCCCCCCCCCTAAAAAAAAATACTAATTCGATTATACTTGCTACTATAAACTACCACCGAAGTTAAAGATGTTAAGTGTTTTTAGAGTAAAGATAAAAAAAAAAATAAAAAAATAAAAGGTAATATTTACTAATATAATTAAATTATATATTATTTAATACGAATTATAAATGTCCGTTTTAAAAATATTTTTGTACTTTTATTTCGTTATTATAGTACATAATATAATACATTTTCATTTTTAAGAGCATATTTTAAAGTTCTAAACCCTTTGGTAATAACAAAAGTGTAAGTACTTACTGTAAGATTTAAGGTTACTGTCGGAAATTACGACTTCGGTCAGACTATCATCCTCCGACCCTCGAACACCGTCCACAGATTCCACGTGCAGGCACTGCAGCTCGTCTTCGGTCGCAGTCACTTGCAACAGCACCGGGATCGTCGTCTTTGTTACATCAGACATTTATAACAAAAATCTCTTTACAGCGTTAAGCCAATATAGGTATAATTTATAATAAAAACCGAAAATGGGTGACGGTTTAACAATACCGATATTATGTGTATAATATTATTATTACAATAACTAAAATATATTATACAACAATATAAAATTTTATTATATTTTTAGTATTTTTACATACACGTCATACGCTTCGGATTAGGTTGTGGTAATATATAATAAATCTAATATGTTATGCTTAAAACGGCGAATGGAAACGAACCTATAAACGGAACGCGCTGCCCAACGCTGAAAAAAAGTTAAAAACAGTAGTGAAATAAATACGCACCGCTACGGTCTGTGTCTTGGTTCGGTGGACCGGTTCGGCGGTATAGTTGCGAAAATCTAACGGAGCGAGTGCAGTGTATAAGATTAAGATGTAGGTAGGTATCTACCACTTACAATTTAAAACTATTATTATTATTATTATTATTATGATAGTTCAGATTGTGGCAAAGTTATGGCCTTGCGGGTTATACGTATACCTAATATATACTTATATACCTAACATAAAATTAACCGTTCTCTAACAAGCGCGGCTCAATATAACGTTGTCATTAATTTATTATACACACATAACTATATATAAGATAGGCCTTAGGCGAGTCGATTGCAATCATACGCATTAAATTATAGACATCGAATGAAAACGGCGTTGTTTTCGGCACCCGACGCGAATACAACTCGCCGTTAGAACACTCAAATACATAATATTAACATAGTAGATATAGCACGATCTACGATTCTAGGCATGACGTTGACGTTACAAGGACGAGGGAATCATTAAAACAAGTGCCAATATACATAATGATCCAGCATGCATCGTACTCGAATCGTATATTACATTTAAATATACAGGGTGATTCAGCATGGATGTTCACCACCATATTTTCCTTTAATAATGAATTTATTTGAATTCTGATTTTGGAAATTTTTAAATACACTTAAGACTATATTTTAAAATTCTTGAATTTTTTTGTTCTACTTAAGGAGTATCCTGTGGTCAAACCTCTGTTTTTCACACAAAAACCTTTTTTTACTTTAAATTATTTAGTGGATAATTTATTTTTAATTTTTAATTACCTGATTCGAAATTTGAAAAAATAATTTCCCAACAAAATATTTAAACAAATGAATTAGGATATTGTCCTTAAAAATGGTAATGTATAAAAATAAAAATAGATGTAATATTTTATCTAGTATTTACAATATATCGACCATTTTTACAAATAATAAATATTGATGTAGATTAATATCAATTACTAAAGTGTTCAAATCGCTATAGCAGTATAGGTAGCCCCCGTATCTTTCACTCTTTATCCACTAAATAATTTACAGTAGAAAAAGAGGGTTCTCATTTGAAAAACAGAAGTTTAAATCACTGTAGGACACAAATTCAAGCATTTTAAAATATAATCTTTAAGTATATTTAAAAATTTTAAAAAACAAATTTTGAATAACTGTATTATTAAAAAAAAAAAGGTGATGACTGATGAGCATGGTTGGCGAATCATTTTATACAACCGTAACCATAGGTAAATAGTAAACTTACTCAGTGTCAGTACTCATCATAATATGTGTGCGCCCTTCCAGATATACTTCTTCCCCTCCACAATGACAGGACCAATACAGTTAACCTACTCTTACATGGACTAGTTTGCAGAAACCTTTACTACAATCTGCTGACCATCTGATCATAGTTACCGTTAACCGTTATAGGCGAGTCTATCGTTTTGCATAATATATATTTTTATTATAGTTTGCATACGGACAAACGGCATATCTGCAGATGCCAGTCGTGTAAATTGAGATGATTTTTTAGGGGTCACAAAAATTATTCAAAAGAACGACTTATTAATGTAGTAATAATTATTTGTATTTTTAACAAATAACATAAAACATAATAAGTAGGTATATAATGGTATATACATAGTGAATTGTAATTTATAATAAAAATACAGAATATTTGTTACAAATTATTTTAATACTTTAGACAATTCTGGGGCCTCAAAACTATATGCATGTATATATCATTATTTTTTTTGAGGAGCCAAAAAGGATCTCGCGTTTAGCTAGTTATAAGTACGAGCATCACTGCTGGGTTTACATATTTAAGTAATACACGGGGCGATCTCTTTATTCAAGAAAACACTAACGTTTTTGAAAATATTATATTTACATAATTTTAAGTCATTACAAGATAACATTTTTGTTAAAAAATTTTATTTTTTACAATTTTTTATTGTGATTTTATTTTAAGTTTTTTTCATCCTTTCTTTTGCGTTATGTCGGTCACTATAAGCATTCCGTCAAACATCCAATTCTCCAATCCTCCTTGTCAGCTGCTCTTGCTTTCCAATCTGGTCCTCCATTTAGAGATTCCACATTCCTCTACATCACGTCTTCCCATCTCAGTCGAGGTCGTCCAAGAGGCCTTTTTCTTTCTGGATTCTCTACGATTACCATGTGCAATAGTGGATTCTGACTACGCCAGGCAAGCCCAGTCCACTGTTATCTTCTACTCTGGATTGTATCTAATATATTAAGTTTCTTAAAGAGTTTCTCTAATTTTTAATTTTTTCGTATTCTCCATTCGGCAGTTTCCTCGTCTTTTACCGCACCAAAGATATTTCTTAGTACTATATTAATACTATAGTTTTCCTCTCCAAAATAATAAATTTCTTTTCTTCCATTTTTTTTTTTTTTTAATGTCCACATTTCTGCTTCGTATGTAATTATAGCAAGTAATAGTGTAACATATTTTAAGTTTTTTACTCTTTCGAATGACAACATATATTTTTAATTTCATATTTCTAAGCAAAATATTATTCAGAATATTTTGATCAATAGAAATTAAATTTTGTAGTTTATTAAATAAATTATATTTATAATTAAGTAGTTTATTAATTTATATTATATAATTATAAGTATTTAAAGTTTGGATGAGCCACAAAGGCAATACCTAATTAATATTTTGAGGGGTTCTACTATATCACTCCATCCTGTACCACTCATCTAAATTTTAAATTCTTATAAGTTATAACTCGTACATTATTCGTCCAAAATTTGATTTTTATAAATCGAAGTACTTCAAAAAATAATTTGTTTTGGAATAAGGAATTAAAAATGCATGTTGTTATTAAAAAATTGAATTTATTTAAATTTTTTTAACGACTTAAAACTATGTGAAACGTAAAAGAAATATTTTCAATAATATTGATAGTTATTGAAATAATGAGTTTCTTACATTAAATGGATCATCTTATATACATATATAATAGCTATAATCATAAATAATAACACTATCTATAACAAATCTAACCTATGTTTTTTACTGCATGAAATTATAATAACACCACACCTCGTAGTTGGTTATAAATTTATAATTAAAATTCATACTTTTACTTAATTTCTATTATGAAGTGGACATTATTATACCATTTTTTTATATTTACTAGATTTTGTTTATTATTTTATTAATTGAGCTTTATATTATTTGTACATTTTATACATATTTTAAAAGTCACTATTGGTTGTGACTAATTTATACTTTGTTTAGTACTCCTGAACTCTGCATTAAACATTTCTACATATTATGTCCATGAAACTGACTAATCCTAAAAGGAATCTATGAACAATAAAGATTATAACATCATATTTTGATTTATATAAATGAATTAAGTTTTATCAAATTTGATTTTATTTGTAAAGTGAACATGAAAGAATGAAACATAAAATAGAACAACATAGGAATAAAATAATATTTAAAATATATTAATACAAACAATATTCAATTAACAGTAAAAATTGAAATCATATTTATAAGAAAACAACTGCTTAAATCTTTAACTATACATTTAATATTTAATTTACAACCAAAAGAGTATGAAAAAATTAATAAATAGTAATTACATACACACATATTTCTATTATTACAAAGATAAATAACAGATGAATATAATATCTATTATTTTATATTATGAGAATATATTTAACAGGCAATAACATTTATCAATAATAGATAAAGCTATATTAATATTATTGATATTAAAACTATATTTTTTATTGTATTAAATATATAAGTAAATAGTAATATAACTAAGATATGACTCATTACATAATTAAAAATGTATTAAAATTAGTTTGCTACTATTTATATTTCCTAAATAGTAAAAAGAAAAATAAAATTATTATTTTATAAGTTTACACAATATAACTATAATAATGAAAATATATGGTGCAATTTATGCATATGGTGTCATAAGAAAATTTAAGCTTAAATATTTAAATGTGAATATAAGTGAAAATATACAACAATTGTAGGATAAGTCAAATATTTTAGTAAAACAGTTTAACTTTTCTATTTAAATATTAAATAAATAAAATTAAGTTTATTAATAATTAATTTATTCTTAACACCATTCTTCAATATTCCCTGTATACAAAATACACATAAAAATCATCTGACTTATTTTGGGATGCTCCAGAAAAGGAGTTTAAATGATAAATTTGACTAAACAATCATTAGAATTTATCTATTTATGTATATATTATAACATATGGTAAATTATATACTATTGAAATCTCTCAAAAGTATCTAACATAATTGTACAGGAAATATTTAAGTAATCACAGATCAAGAAATAATTCTAATATCACAAATTATATGAAACTCTTTCAAACTTAATTAAATTATTATAACTAAACAATTCATTTTGAGCTATTTTATTTTTTTGAAAATAATTGATACTATTAAATTATGTATAGTAAACACCTAAATAAATTAACTCAATTGGCCAATAATAATATAAGATATTTAGGCTATTAAATGTGCTTGTATTTGCATAAAGTTTAGCAAGTACTTATAATAGATTAATGCTTTGAAAATTCAATAAAATAATTTAAACAATTTAAATTCAACTTAACAGACCTTAAAATAGGCCAGCTAAAATTACAAATAATTAGTAATAACATTATTTAACAAAAGTTCAATCTTATAAACAATATTGAAAGAACAAATAATTAATATTATTATTATTAATGTATAGTTGTGCGAATAATATTAAGATAAAATAATACAATAAGGTACACGAGTATCAAATCATTAAATTATGATTAATATTGGACTTAAAGAAAATCAACCAATCATAATCCACAAATTTAACTAAATTTAAGTATAGGTAATTACCAAAGCTTGGAACTTCATACGCTTGGATATTTTTTAGGAAGCTGCATATTTTAAATCTGATTTGATACAAATTTCTGTCATGATACTTAAATTTATGTTGCATATTTTACTAAATTTTTATGATTATATATATTAAAGGATTTTATGCATATTGATGCATATTACTAAAGCTTGAAAGTTAATGACCTTAAAAATATTAAAAAAATAACCAAAAAATGAACTTAAAAATGATATAAATTACAGAAATGAATAAATACATTTTTTTTTTTTAATTTTTAAAATTTAAATTATAAATTACAAATTACTTACAAATTACTTATACAAAATTATTGCATTGCACTATAAGAGTGTATTTGATGTTGTCAAAATTAAATGAATGCCGATTATCGAACAGTAAATATTATATTTAAAAAAACTTCTTATCATGTTCACCAAAATAATTGAAGTAAATTAATCAACATATTATTTGATGAATGATTATATAATTCAATATTAGATTTTAAATAAACTCATTTTTTCTTTCAACTAGTGGAAAATTAGTAAAAATGACTTAAAATATTAGAAGATGACCTAAAAATGTCAAAAAATGACCTTAAAAGTAAAAAAGCCAAAAATACAAAATAAAAATTAGTTATTCAGATTTAGATGCTATTGAAACATATTTTTAGCTAGGAGAGCGTCACCTAAAAAGTTTTAAAAAGAAATGCAAAATACATCAACTTTCAAGCCCTACATAATATTATGTTTATTAATCAATAAAAAACAATAATTTAAAACCGTAATATAAATAATTTAAAAATAAAGAGTCCCGCACACTGTTGCTTTGTCTATATTTTGAATTATACATGAAACTTTAATTATAATGATTGATCCAGTCTAATTTAACATTTTTTCAATAATAGATTTATTTTTTATTAAGAGCTGTTGCAGTCGACATTGTATAAAGCCAAGTCATTTGTTTGATAAAATAAGACAACATACAAAAAATTTGTAAATAAAAAAATTTTTTTCAGAATAATTAAGTTTTTTTTAAATTTATTCCTACATAATTACATATTTTATAAAAAAATATTGTATATTATATTACATATTTAATTTTTTTTTTTAGTGCAACATAAGTACATATTTTATTGTTTTTAGCGCATAAAGTTCTGAGCCCTGATAACTGTAATTTTTCAAATTCCAGCATTATTTTATTTGTTATAATATATGAATCAAAGTTAAAAAATTGGAGAAGTCATTATGCTGTATAGTATGTTTCTAGTATATCCTTGTAGTCTATGTGGAAGTGTTAAACTTTGTTTGAATAAATATGAGAAATCATCGCATGTGTAAAACAATTTTGAGAGAACACAATGAGTGGTCCACCTCTAATTCTATGGATGTTTTATAATTTACTTTTAGTTATTCAGAAGCTGAACTACTTTTTTAAAAAACATTCATTTTTTAAAATATTATATCATATATTATTGTAATTATTGTTTTAAATGAATACCAACGTACGGACAGTATGAATAGGTTTGTAGTATTTATATACCTTAAAATTAATCTAAATATTTTTTAAAATTTCATTGAGTACTACCTTAATGAAGTAATGTTTTTAGGATTACTTTAAAAAGTTTCAGGGAATTTTATACTTTTGACTTTCCAAGTACCAACTAGATCCAATTTGTTACTACAAACCACTCCAAATAGTGCAGAAAAATAAATAAATTAAAAAACAACACATTAATGTAAAACATTTTGGTGTTGTTCTTCACAGAATTGTTATTTCATATATTTTTTGGTTATTAAAAATTATGTTTTTATACATTTGTAGGAGTTATACTGTATGACAATCAAAATTAAGGATTATTCTTATTATTTGAAGCCAAATTATTAAATCTGTAAATTATTCCTATAACAGATGTCATAAAATTATAATAATTATATACTTGTATAATATAATATATAAATATTTATCATTTGTGATTAAGGTCTTATAACTTTAATGTAATAAAGGTAATAAAGGTGTAAAACAAAAAAAATATAAAAGAAACTTTAACAATATACAGAATAAAATACTATTTTTATTGGGTGCATATATTGCCTAAGCAAGATAGTTAGACTTATTCTGAAATAAATAACATATTCTTAGAAATATTCTGGTAGACTTTCATGAAGAAATTTATAAAGTTAGAGCCTCTAAATTAAACTATAATGTTATATTTATTTTTTATATGAATAATTATGCCTTATGAACCACTTATACAACTGTTTTTTTTTTTATTATAACTACTGAAATATGTATATTTATTAAGTTATGTTATACTAATATATAAACTAGTTAGTAACTGTGAAATCATAAAAGTTAAAAGTATTTTTGATTTTATTTAAAAAAATATTTATATATATATATATATATATATATATATATATATATATTAATGTATGGGATAGTTACAATTTACATGTATAAGAATAAAATAAAAACTAGAATAAATTTTAATAATTGATCAAATTGATCAATCATTAAGTAGAAAGTATAAGTAATGATGAAGAATATAGTTATTTATATCAATAAAATATAATAAAATATTTAAAAAACAATATTGTAATTTGAATTTCTCCCAGGCATATTACATGTTATTGACATAATATGTAAAACTACAGGGGGTATTTTTACTAATCATTAGTGTTTTTATTGTAAAGCTAAGCATTATGTATTTTTTTTAAACTATTGTTGCTAGCCTTGTAATATAGTTGGATCTCATATTTCAAACCTACTTGACATTATAAGAACCTTTATAAGCCAATATTATAATACAAGAACTGATGCATCAGAATAATATGATATTCTTTCATTAATAATAATGAAATATGCACTTACATAAAAAACTGTTAAGTAACCAACAAAACAAAATTTAATTGAATAAAAATATCATTTGTTAATAGTAATTTCATCATAATACTCATTATTTTTTCTATGATGAATCCATTGGTTTTATTCTAATAATATATATAACTAAATAATACTTGAAAAGAAATAGGCATTATACATTGACTTTTTTATAATTATCTATTTGATGATGTTTATACTGCCTAAATGCACAATTTGTATAATTATCATCTTTATCTTATAAATATTTTTAGGGACACTTTAAATTTTAGACATACGTGGTAGCTGTCGAGCACACAGGACCTTCTTGGGAGCGATCTGTAATCTGTATCATAGTTACACCCGCTCCCTTTTTTTGCTAGGATGACTTTGGAGCTGGAGCTGCTTCTGGAGGATCTGAAGGATGTGCTCTCATCCAATTATATAAAGGTAGTTCACAACAACAGAGCATTTTAATAAAACCAGGTACTTCAATATAAAGTGATGGTGGTATAGGTATTAATGGTGAAGTGGATCGTTTGTACAACTGATAATGAGCATTGCTAGAATGTATAAAATAACATATTAGTAAACATTGTGATTTTTAAATGATTTATTGATTTAAATTGTAATTATAAAGTATTGTAATTTTGGATAGCAATAATTCTAAAACTAATTTACATAAAATCAGTATAATATTAAAAACAATAACTTACAATAGACATTACATAAAAATTAATTGATTTATTTGGTTTACATACTTCCTGAATCTATGATCTGAAACACGTTCTAAGTGTGGAATACCAGAGAGAAATAGTATGATAAATGTTGTAAAAATTGGCGATATAACAACAATATACTCTGGACCTTCAATCACATTTAATGACACAATAAAAACACCCCACCATAACACTATTTCTCCAAAATAATTTGGATGTCTAGACATACTCCATAGACCTATAATAAGATAAACATATAAATATAACACTAATATGTTAGTCTTTTTTTACTTTGCTGAAAGTATAATAATACTTTCAAATTAATTGCTTTATTACGTGGAGAGCTGCATTAGAATAATTTTTGGATATAGCCTTAGCATATAAACTGCCATTTCTATTTCGGTATATTTTCATTAATCTTTAACCAATTATAATATTATTTGAAACATAAGTTTATAAATCATATATTAGAAAATACAAATTATGTGTAAATAATTTTTCGCTTTAGATATAAGTAGCAGCATTTATTTTATAATAAACTAATCAATTATAGTTAATAGTTATTATATTATAAAATCAATGACTGATGCTATTAACTGAATATAAATGTTTAATTAATAAAATATAAACATATATTAGTGTATACATTTTTAAATTACAATTATTTCTTTTGTTTTCAAATGCATTGTATAAATGATAATTGGAAACATCTAATACTTTGGTATAGATGTGTTTAATCTTAATCATGGTTTTTTTGTTCATTGAGATATTAAAGAATACTCATGAATTCATGATTATGCTATTAAGTGGTTTTATTCACAATTCATGCATTTATTTAAGTCTTATGCAAGAAATTATTTCACAATTATATATTAATATTCACTTAAATCGTGCGTTATAAATTTAAAATACAAATGATTTTATTTTATTTATCGTTGTAAATTTTATTGATAAAAATCAATATTTAAGACCATATTAACAAATGAAAAAAAAAAAAATCAAATAATAATAAGATAATCAAGTTTTAAAAACCTGATAGATCATGTATTGGTTGATATGGCGGACATAATATAGATAATGATTAATGACCTAATTAAACGGTTTGTAAGTCTTATATACCTTGATATGAAAATATATGCTTAATAGAAGATATTAAGGGTTGTTTTGACCATAGCACAACTAATGACAAGATAAAAAGCATTTATTGACTCACCGTCATCACACCACTTTCCTTTATTAGTCTCTTCACTTCTAAATGCATACTTTTGTAAATCAGCAAAAGTTTCAATAATAAAGCCAAAAATGAACACACAACAACCTACAGTATCCAAAGTTGTCATGGTTTTGGGTGCTCCAGCTTTTATGGAATTATGGGGAGCATTGATAACAATAATAGGCAAGCTAACAACAAGCACCCATATTGCCTATAATTGTAAAAGTTAAAACTAAATTAATATAACATCAAATTAAAAAATAGTTTATAATTAAATACAATTTAATTTAATTAAATTTATCTAAAATAATACTTTTGTCTTACTTGAAATGTCCAAAATATAGCAAAACGAATCATATTACTACGTCTGTCTGGAAATGTTGCATCTCTTCCAATTTTTAATATTCGATAAAATAAATAAGAACTTAATCGGGCACCCCATATACATACAAATAATGTTACCATAAATTGTCGATTATCATGTGTCTAAATAAAGAATAAAAAAATTAGTTGACATTTAAATCACAAACATCTAAATAAAATAATTAAAATATGTTTCTTCAGTTCTTCATTATAAATTATCATAATATTGTCAAAGTATGTTTTTTTTTCATAATAACTTTACAATACAGTAGACTCTTGGTAATATGGCCATACAATAATCCAGCACGTCTAGTAATTCGGTTATATTTTATTTTTATTTTTTCATTATACTAACCATAAAATTATTAAAGTCAACGATAAATCAAACTGATTAGACCAAATGAACCTATAAGTAATTTTACTTTTATTCAATTAATGTTGATGTTAAAAGAACTACAAAAAAAGTTTTAAAAGCATCTTTTTAGTTAAAAAAAAAATGATACATTTTTCAGACCTGACCCACAAAAAAAATTATTTAACACAGTAATAAATCAATATGTATATGCATAGTATTTATATGGTTATATAAAATGAACTTCGATTTTGAAATATATATATATATATAAAAAAACATTTTTATGTGAACTTTCATTAAACTGGCAGTCCTTTAGTTTGATATCTGCCGGATGATTTCCGTGATTCTACTGTACTAAGTTTCTACCAAAATACATTTTTTAATAAACCGATATTTTTCTTTCAATTTAATATGTTTAATTATTGTTATAAAATATAATCTGGTAGTTAAATTATTTTAAATATTATACTTTTTAAAAGTAATATATTTATATATTACGCATTAAGTATACACACTATCATGAAAATGTGTTTAAATCTAGGAACTTTATATATGCAACATTATTACAATATGTTTAGTTGCCTATACTACTTTCTTACACGTAAAAAAATATAAATTTATAAGATTTCAGGGACATAATATAAGATAATATAATATTACACATTTGTATGAACTTTTGGACATAAAACTAAATAATTAAAATTGTAATCTCATATATATTTTTTTGTGACTGTTAGTTAACTTTGTATATACATAAATTGTACATTAGGAATAAAAGAAAATAAGGTACATTTAATGCAATTGTTAAAAAAGATTTAATTAAAATAAACTTGATAAACAAATTATTTGACTATTTAAATAATTTTAGTTACTTTAAATATTAGGTATTTTGTTATCTATTAGGCACCTCCATATGTAAATAATATTTTATTTGCAAAATTGGTTTAAACAATATTAATAGTAATTTATATGCTATAAAATAATATTTGAGCATATTTTACCTGAGCTAATCCATATGTTAGTACAGCCACTAAAATGAAACTTATACCACCAGCAAAATCAGCCACTTTATCATACTGAAATGTGACAGCAATAGTGAAAAATAAAAATTGCATAGCCACAACAACAATGGCACTAATGCCCAGATGATATTTATCCAATACCGCGACTGTCATTTTGATGGTTCATCTACAAGTGTGTAATGCTACATAATGTTCTTACATAAGAACCTGAACCTGTAAAATTTTATGAAAAGGAATTTTTATTAAGAATATTACAAGTAATCTTAATTTCAATTCAATTAACTAAATGTTTTTTTTTTTTTAATAACCTAGAAAACAACATTTCCTGAATACAAAAAAAATTGGTATATTTGAATTTTGAAATACATTAATATAAGAATTTAATTTTAAAACTTTATTTTATTAAGATTTCTTTAAAATAATATTGAAGAATTGTTATTTGTATCAATTAAAACCAAAAAACTACAAAGAAATTTATTTTTTGGACACTTTCTATAAAGTTTTTACAATTGTACTATTATAAAAAATAAATTCATATTATTCTAAGGACATGATCAGAAATAATCAATATGGTTTTTGAAAAGGGAAAGGAACTAACAATCACATATTCATATTAAAACAAATAATGGAAAAATATATGATTTTAAAACCGACCTACATTAAGTATTTATAAATTACAAACAGGCAATAGAAATAAGCTTTAAAAAGGATTAGGAAATACTTGAGGTACCAAGGAAATAAATAAATCTAATAAAAATGTGTAATAAGAAGATATTTTCTAAAATATATTATTTTCAAAATTACTCAAGAGTCATTTGAGGTGGTCAGTGCTTAACTAGAGAAATATATTGTCTCATACATTATTCAATCTGGCACTCATAAAAATTGTAAGAAATATGAATAAGTAACAAAATCAGAAATAAGTGGAGAATGGGTGATGTTGGCATATTATGCTGATGATATTGTAGTGATGGAAGAGACTAGAGAGGAAACAGTTCAATAATAATGTGAAATTACTAAAAGCTGCATAACCATTAAGCTATGTACAGTGTCACCCAGACATAATTTTACCTACTCATCCCTTCTTGAAAACTCAAAATGTAATGGGTACTTTTTGTTATTTTAATTAATATTGCTAAATATTAAGATACTAAGATATAGATACCATTAAAGCTGTTAATAATTAGAACTATTTAAAGACATGTCTAAGTGAATAAATTAAATCATAAGATAGACCAAAAAGTGACCTCTCTAAGTATGTTTTGAAACAACTTACAGTTATTAAATATTTTTCTTTGAATATTCTTTTCCCCTTATTTTCAATGTATGGCAACTACTACATCTAATAATAGAGTTGGGCGTCAATGATTATGTAAATGAAGATAAAATAAAGTACATAGTGATGCCAAGGATCAAACTAAAAGCTAATGATCTATCGGTAATTTATTTTAAATAGCTGCTTCTATATTATAATAATAAATTAATAAAACCGCTTAACTCAGAAAATTAAATTCAATCATATCAATTGATATCTAAACCTATACTAAAACTATCTGTAGCCAATAATGAAATAGTCATTCATAAAAGTTGATGAAAAAAAGATAGCAACGTTTAAATGAAAATTCCTTGTCATGTATATCAGTCATGCTTCAATCAAGAAACAAAAATTATTTGATGAGAAAAAATAAGAAATTGCAAACATTTTATAAGTTAAATATTATATTGTTTATCAAGAATACACGATAAGAATGGTTTGGCCATACCTAGAGAGCAAATGACAAGAAATGCACTAGTGGAAAATAAACAGAATAATACCAGAGGGAGACCAAGGATTTTGTGGATTGAGATAGTTACCAAAGACCTGAGAAAAGGGCACTAGAATGTGATCCTTATGACAGCATATAATGTAGAGACATATAATGATGGCAGTAGTCAATAATGATCCTAAATTATTAAGTAGGCTAAAGAACAAAAAAGTCTAAATGAATAGGTTTTTAAAGACTATTTTATTATAATAACACAACTTTAATTAAATATTGATTACCTGTCAAGATTTTTGTATGACACTGTCATTGAGTTAAAGTTAACTAAACATCAGCTAATCTAATTCAATACTTTGAATTACTGTTAGGCTTAAAATTGTAATGATTTTCAAGAAATTGTATATTCTCATCAGTGGCGTAATTAGAGGTTGGAGAAATGGACGGTTGCCAATAGTGTAGAAAAGCAAAGGAGTACATTTGAGTTAAATTAAAATAGGTTAAAATTTCAGTAATTTTACTTTTTATTAAGTATCAAAATTTAAAGTGAAAAATCAAAAATGTAATGAATTATGTAAAAAAAATGATATAGGTTACTATTAAAAAAAAGTTGATTGTAAATCAACAATAATTTGTTATAACAGTTTGAAATTTTTTCAATTCAATAATAGATATTTACCGTATATTACTATAGATTACTCATGGAACTATTTTCTTATTTTTTTGTAATTCAAAAACCAATATTCATTAATATTAGAAATTTTCACAAAATATTTTTATTAGTTTTATCTATACATGGTATAATTTAAAAAATCCGTTAATACTATAAATTTTCACCAAATATTTTTATTAGTTTTATTTATGCATGGTATAATTTAAAAGATATTAACTCTTTTTAAACTATTTATAGACATTTTCGATTTTCTATTTATTTTAGTTTTTTTTTATAAATATCGATAAAATTTTTGCTCGTCAATCATCCTACAGTACTACTAATAGGAAACTAAATTCATTTAATAGCAATTATACCATAAAATAAACTTAGCAATATAGGCAGAATTATATTATATATTATTTATAATTATTATATTATATTTAATTATATTTTATTTTATTTTTATTATATTATTGAATTCAAATTTAATACATCCATTACAGTGATGCCTGTCTAATGATACCTAGACCTCCAAGACACCTAATGTACAGCAGAACAGTACCCATTTGCCCACCTTTTTTGTATTTATTTTTAGTTTCTTGTAATTTAATACTTATATAATATGAACTATAATGACTGAATAATGAAAATAATATAATATGATTAACACGTAAGAATGTAATATAATATTACAGTAAATATATAAAATTAAACAAAAATAAGCGCAGTATATAAAATTTATCAAGGGCGGCACGAAGGGTGATTACGTCACTGGTCCCTACTACAATAAGTATCAAATATTAGTAATCTGACCACTATTTATTGGTAGGTGTTAGACGATATGACTCGTCGGTCACCAAACATTTCAGGTTCACCATGGGAAAATCGGAAAATGCTTGGGTAGCTCGCCTTACGAAGTACTTACGAGTTGTGAGCACCTGATTAGGTAGGACGGTATCGCCACCCAATTTCGTCGTAATTCAAAGATGACATGGATTATGGATATTTAAAAATAACCACGGCTCACAAGTAACAACTTTGGTTTAAGAATAAAGTAATCAACATCGGAACTCTGAAGTCATCCATTCGATTTTTGAGATCAAAATATTATCAGCTTTGTTGTTTGAACTCGACTATCAGTGAGTGTGTACAATAATAATACTATAATAAACGTTGTATAGATTATAAAAATATCAGCTGGTCACACACCCCGCGCGCATTAATGCAAGTCTGCGAATATCGCAGTGCTGTTGTGCAAAAAGCCGAAAGCGAAAGTAGCAGCTGTAACTGGCATCTGGCAAGTGGCCAGATTGATCTTTGATTCCATAATAAAATATATTATTTTTTTTATATAGTTACTATATAGCACATACATACATTAAACCTTGTATTCAATTTTGAAGTTGTTTGGCCGAGCAAAAAAATCTCTTATTGACAATAATAAAAAATAAAATTTATCAACAATTTCTTATTCTTATAAATAGCTTAAAAATATATTGAAAATTATAATATAAATATTCAGTGAAAATTTTATGTATAAAAAACAAAATCAATTTTGTCAAAAATATTGGTTTCGGGTAAAAAATCCCATTTTTATTTTTTTTGTTTTTCCCGACGCGTTTAAAAAGTATTGGGAACATTTTACTTTTGATCCTCCTTATGTACCAACTAGATTGCCTTTTCTACCAGAAAAGGTGCTGATGAAGAAAATCGAAGACTTTTTACTACCCCAAAACGTGATGATAGACACGTACAAAAAAAAAAATACACAATATTGTTAAATCAACACATATTTCGGTCTGCTCAGAATTTAAAATATAATATAAAAATAATAATAGGTAATATTGGGGCCGGATTTAAATATTTTAAAAAATAACAAAAAATGTCTTTAAATATATAGTGCATTTCAAAGGTGGATTCTTAGCCCTATATGGACACAATTATAGCCACGCGGCTAGTCACGGTTGTAGTCCAACTGATTTTTTAGGGGCATCGGACAAGTATTACCATGTTTTTACATGCAACCCATTCCTCTGCATAAGAAACGCGACAGACGTACGTCACAACAGACCACCCCCCCCCCTTTTTAAAATTTTGGCAATTTACATATTTATATATCTATTGGTACGCTATTTGTACGCAGTAGTTCAGAATTTGTATGACCGATCGGCTTAGATGTATCAAAAGTTTGATAAAGAGTTCTTCGGGTAGCAGGGTGTGACGTCCCGGTCTCGCCAGCCGACTTAGGAAATCTGAATTTTTTTGTAATTTATCCTTTGCAAACTATTAAATACGTGTTTGTTCACATAATATGAACATTTGTTACCTTGTTTATATGTTTTTATATTTTTCATATTTGCCAACAAATTTAAATGTAAATAAATACGCTTTCCACATACGTCTCACCGCCACCACTCATTCAAAATTTTACATTTTTTTTTTTAGAAGCAATTTGCATGCATTTGCGCGACTATTGTAGAAATTTGAATAACAAGTTTTACATCTGTATCTACCATCCAACCTGAGAAATAAATAACCAAAAACTTGTCATACCATTATTTAGTACGTGATTAGACAAATTAGCACGATAGACTGGTATTCACAAGTGTTTTATTTGCGATCGAAAACCGTTCAATAGATTCGTTATCCATTATATTTTATTATCCATGCTCATGCGTGAATTGGTGTGTCAAATTTTTAATTTCGCACAACCCTTCACCTTTAAATTCAAAATAACATTAAGGGATCTTAAAACACGTCTATCCGTTATTTTCTTGTTTGAAATATTTTTTTTACAAATATTTAGTTAACCATTCCAATAAAATTCTAAAACTCGCTCAAAAAGTCTTACCACTGCAAAATTATATACGCTTGAGATACAAGGCAAGTATAATTTTTTGAACCAACAGAAACAAATTAACATTCATGGCTACATAAGTATTTATACACATAACGACTATAATTTTATGTTTGTTTGGAGTGGTCGGGACGCTAATGGGTTTTTGTAGTGCTAACGCTACAATTACTCTCTCAAAAAAAGTAGTTTGCAATCGCTCTCTACTTTTTTAAAATGTAATGCGCTATTTCTTGCGCTATAATTTAAATGTGGCGCGTTACTTTTTTGCTAAATTTTTTTTTTTAATTGAAAATTGGTAGTTAGTATTTTTCACTGATTTTACATTTGGCGACTGGATGGCAAATTACTAAGCGAGTTAATCTGGATAAATTATTAAGTAGTTATCCATTCCTAACACTGATCACAAGCCAATATTCCACACTACCATAGATTATTGTCTGGCTTATTTTTATCACTACAGATTAAACAAGTATATGTGCATTATATCATACACATAGAAAACAATGAACAAATAGTCAACAAGACTTGAAAATAGGCAATCAAACCTAAATAATTATATTAATACTTAAATATAGTAACAAAACATGACACGATGCTGAAATAATGATCAATTATAAATACAATAACATTTTAAATGTCAATTAAAATAATAGCAGTGGTTGGGGAGAGGGGCGAGTTCGTCAACCGAACATTTTGACGAAATCGTAACGTCTCAAGGCGGCCTTCAGAACGCGAGTGGCGCATTTGCGTCCGATGGCGGTCTGAACAACTCGGATCCGGTGCACGGTTAATGCGACGCGACGGTCGTTGGGCGAGAAATGTGCGCGGAACATAGTGGCGTATACCTCGTAAATGATCCACTTGCACTGCATGGGCGTGACGGGCGAATACCGGACAGCGGGGCGCGCATTGGCGTACACAATCCGGGCGACAGCGCGCACGATGTTGGCGAGGTACGCGGGGTTCAGGTGGAAGAAGTACTGCTTGATGGCCGTGATGACGGCGAACGCCTTGTAGGCGACCACAGACGCCACGTTCCGGGCTACCGCGGCCGCAGAGTTGAACGACTTGCTTACCAGCAAGGCGGGAACGATGTGCGAGTTGGGCCGGCTGATCTTGGCGTACAGGGTCCGTCCTGGCTGACCGCGGCCCAGCCGGAAATCAAAAAAGTGCAGCGGCCGTCGGTTCCGGTACGCGGATGTGTCCTTGGTCACCTCACCTGTGGCTGCATTAAACCGACACCCCAAAAACTTGACAGTCTTGCCGCCACCGTCATCGTCGTCCACGTTCGTCTCAGTCTTGGACCGGTTCAGCCGAAGCCCGTACTCGTTGAACCCGGCGCGCATCGCGGCCAGATACCTACGGGCGGCATCCCGGTTGGGTGACACGAACAGGTAATCGTCGACAAACCGGTACAGTCGGCTACCCGACCGACCGCCCACCAAGTCTGTCAGCCGGGTGGCGTGCAGATCAGACAGTAGCAGATCGCACAGGACCACGGATAGTCGGTCACCCTGCACCACACCTCTGGTCATGAGCCATCGGCGACCACCCCGCTCCACGACGTTGCACCCGATACACCGACGCACAGTGTCCCAAATCCGGAACAACGGTACCATGTCCGTCTTGTCATGAAACACCAGTGACCCGCTTTGAAACTCGGGAGTCGGCAGCCCGCCTACATACCGGCGCTTATTGCAGTACACAGTGCTGCCGCTGATTTTCACAACATCCACAGTGTGCACGGCCACCGTCCGCTGCTTCTTGCCGAAACATTCCTTGATTCTGTCACGGACGACCGTCCGCAGTTTGTCGTGCACGAAGCTGGTGAATGCATCTCGAAAGTCGGTGCGTACATAGAACAAGGTGGCGGGGGTGTTTGTGGACAGGCTCCGGGAATCTTGGAGCGCCTTCCATCCGTGGAAGAACTGTGGCCTCGTCACAGATCGGTATTCGGAGGGCCGGGTGCGTGACAAGCACCGCAAAAACGTCAGACAGTCGTCGGTCAGCCGCTTCTCGATACAGCCCTCTTTCTGTCGCAACTTGAATATCAGACGCACCCCGTTTGGTTTCGCGTATGGACATATTTTCCAGTTCCTGTACGACGACGGCGTTTTTAGCTCGTCGGGCTGCATCCGTCGGAAAAACTCGCTGTCAGCGGCCATCAACGGCGATATCTTCTCGCGGCACATGTCTGCCCACTTGGCCTTGGCCACGTATGCAACGCCGTTGTTGGGCGTGGTGGTCGTCAAGATACGGAAGCAATGAGCGATCCGGCAGAACACAAACACGTTGGTCAGCCACACCAACGTTTTGGCCGCGATCTCGGTCCGCCGGTGCGCCGCCGCGCCGTCTAGCCACTTGATCTTCTTTACCTTGATTTTGTGCATGACCTGCTGCACCGTATAGTCGTGGAACTTGCCGCCGTTCAGTACACGGCACAGGTTGTCGCAGAACTGGTCGCGATTGCCGACCGTTCCGAACAGTTCGCGTGGCACGATCTTGCGCACCACCGCCCTGGCGAACGACTTGACCCTACTCAATGGCACTTCGGCCGACACGGAATCACCCACCGCGTTCCGATAAATGTCCCAGTATGCGCGTGAAGTGTCCTTGTCCGCCATCACTTTTAGCTTGCGCGCTAGTCGGTCGAAACACGCCGCGCTGCCGTAGTCCATCTCTGCGCTCGATAGTTGGCCGGCCACCACGTCGACGATGTCGGTGTGCAGTATGCCATTTAACATGTCAGCCGAGTCCTGCCGTCCGATCGGCTCCACGTCCCGCAACAGGCCCGCAATGTTGAAGTATTTCTGCGGCGTTTTCGACTTCGATGGTCTCTCGGCCTTCCACCGTGAACCGGCTCGGGCTCGAAATGCTTGCAACACTTCATACCGGCCAGCCGACTGTGACGGTGATCGCACGCAGTAGTACACGTTTCGGCCCAGCGGAACGAACAGCAGACAGTCGAACAGCAGACGGCGCATAACGCGAGGCCCGACGACGCCGTAGAGTTGGGCCCACGGTTCGGTCCGGATCAGATCGCTGACGGTCATCAAACACCGGTAACCGTCCCGAAGACCGCCATCTCTTTCGCCGTCGACCATTTGTTGCTGAATCTTGCTGTCGCAGTACAACACAAACTCGTCTAGGCTAACAGCGGGTCCGTCCGCGCCGATGCGATTCCTGTAGAAAACTTGCACGTCGTAACAGACGATCACCGTATGGAGGTCCCGCAAAAGCACCGCATTCATGGCAAACACAGTTTCTGGTGGTTGCGTGGCAAGCAACAGGAATTCCGGCAAGCTGTTTGTGACGAATTTGTTCGAATCTGCGGCCGGCATCGTGGCCAGCAATAGTCACTTCTCAAAGTCGAATTCACGCCTTTCGCATTTTCGAAACTATAAAACACAACTTTTCACCACCTCACGACGATTGAATACTTAGTATTACCAGTATTTACCATAAATTAAAGATAATATGAAATAAAAATGGTATTTACCATTTACCGATAAAAATACAAAATCAAACACAAAGCCGTTTATCTTCGTAGTTTTTAGTCATTTACACGATTTAAGATAGTACTATCTTAAATCGTGGTTATTTATCATAGATTATATAATATCTATGATTACAATAATACTCTGATGTTCAGAGGTATTACGTCCGGGTTGAGATATTTGTCTATACCCCTCTAGATAATGTTATGGTAAGATGATAAAATCGGGTAGATTAAAAATTCAAACTAATACCTAAGATAATTTAAAAAATGGTATTTTTTTCTTATCATGGAGCACAGAGCTTAACTGGCCTCTCCTATTATTGTTGGCTACACTGTTTACGAGTAAGTTGGTCGTTGGACTGCCGAGGTTGGACCACTGTAGTTATCATATTGTTTATCGGTTGTTTTTTTTTAAATCACAAATTCACAAACATAACGTATTTTCTGAAGTCTATGTCCCTATGGTAAATACTAATGGTGATTTTTGTAGTTTTAGTAATAAAGTAGTATAAGTGTGGTTACCTATAAAGTATTTTTATATTATTAAATTTTTATTAATATTGCCTTTGTTGTTTAACTAGTGATAAATCGTACGAAATGCAGTCATTCATGTCATTATCGGTCTAATAAAGGTGTCCGGTTTTAATTATTTTCGGAGTGACGACGAATGAGCATGAAATTAAACATAATTTGATACACATAAACGTTACATTGTTGATAGGTAAGAACTTGCACACTGTATACAAATATTATTGATATGGTTCCTTTTTAGCTGGTACGATAGTAAGGGTACTTAAAGATTTGTTTCCTATTTTTGAGCGTTATAATTGGTAATTCCAGTTTAACTAATTTATACTTTTTAGAACATACCTACTGTTAAATTTTGATAAGAGAATAAACTTAAAAAATAAATACAATGTTTATATGGAATTGTTTAAATTATTTTTTTAACATACAAAAGTACCAAAAGTTGAGGAATTTAAAAATTAATTTGTTTCAAAACTAAAAATAAGTATTTAATCATTATTAAAAATGTAAATTTATATTTGGTCGTTTTAGCACAAATATAATAATGGTTCTTAACCGTAGAAGCTTAGAAAATTTGAAAAAACTTGTACCCGGTCGAGGACAAAATGTTTCTCAGGAAGAACAAATGAGAGTATTTGTCCGTATTAAACCAATACCAGATGAAGAGGATTTACTTAAGCCGTAAGACTATTATTTAACTATTAATTGCTATTTAAAGGATAAAATATTTATATTTTTATAACTTTTTTATTAGTATTTAATTTTAACACACCTACTTATCAGTTTTTTAATAATTAAAATAAATAATTTTGAGAAGTTTATTACTAAGCATAGTTACAATATGAAGAAAAAAGTCTGAAAAAAAATATTAGATACCTATATTATTGTCAACTAAATAATTATGTCATATGTATATTATAATTTATACTAGGTATCTAAATATAATAAACTTAAAATGCATTATTAATCCATAGATACATTAAATATTATAAAAAACAAAAGCTAAAATGCACTTTTCCACCCCATGTAAATTTTTTGATTTTTTTTGGAACTTATATCAACTCTTTAAGAACAATGGTGCAATTACAGTTTGTCGGTCAGACTTAGTTTTGAAGTTATGACCTTTGGAAGTTAGCAATTTTTTGTTTTCTAAGCATGAACGCAACGCTGTTTATCACGTGTTTCACTATTTTTTTTGAAACTTACCTTTACAATTGAAATTTAAATTTCTACTTCCTGTGAGGTTAGATAGGTAAAGGGAGTGACTACTTGTACTATTTTAAATGACAATGTTACAAGAAGGAGAACCCTGAGTATACGGACGGAGTCGCTGTGTACGTATGTTATTTTAATTGATCATCGAACCTGGCGACTCTAGGCAAAAGGGGTCACTATATACTTATATTTTATAGTGAATTTTTAGTGTTTAACTTAGTTGAGTTTATTCTTCTGTAGGCTGTAATATTTCTGAATATAAAATATTTGTCATTTGGATCATTTACAACTTTTAAATTTAATTTAACATTGAAACATTGATCGATACTAAAAAATTAATTATATTCCCGGGAATTTGACATCACTAAACTGTTTGGCTAACATATTCTAATTGTACCATCGCTCTTAACTCGTTGAAATACATAAGTTTCCAAAAAAAAAAACACCAATATTTCTTAATGGGCGTAGTAAACTAGTGATGCGTGAATATGTAAAAAATACAAAATTTCTAACTTCCAAAGGCCATACTTCAAAACTAAATTCAACCGACAAACTCTGTTTTTACCATTGTTCTTAAATAGTTAATATAAGCGAGTTTTAAAAAAAAATCGAAAAATTTGCACAAGGTGGTAAAGTGCATTTGTTTTTCAAAAAGACTACTAATTTTGAACATAAATATCATTCCCCTTATCACTTTTATGATATTTTATCTAATAATTTATGTTTAATGTAGGTGTAGTTATATTTATTTTACTATGTTACACATTTTCCCCCTTATTTTTTATTAACTTTATAGCCCAATATGCTATAAATTAACCATTGAACAAATAAAATATATCAACTATACAATATATATGATAAAACAATGATTTGTGATATGCAACAGCTAATCAACATTTTGACTTCTTTTATTTGACATTGGTAGTTTTAGGTGGTTATTTTATAAGACTTTTTATTTACTAAGTTATCATCTATCTTAATTATCAGAAAAATTATGGTTACCTATTAATAATCAATTATATTATGTTTATTCGTAGGTAGGTACTGCGTGATATTTTTATTATTTTAACATTTTTACTTGAAATATTCACACATCAATACTAAAAATAATATGTACCTAACTAAATTATTGATAATTATTTATTGCTGTTTAAAAATTAACATTAACTAATATCATTTGGTATACAATTAATTTTTCTCATATTTAACACATTTAATTATAATCTAGTACAAATAATGAACATTTTAAATTTTTGGGCAATAAGAAAATTATGTTTCAATTTTTCCTAAGTTTTTGACAATCTTATCAAGTTCTCCTATATCTTTAATTGATATTTGTCCTGAGCCACGGGATAATGGTTTTGGTTGCGATGGATCTGGTTTCCACCCTATCATGTACAAGACTTGAAATGTGGCTGGGATACCTTTAGTATCACTGTCTTTATCTTGACTACCATAAAGTTTATCATATATACTAGCTGCCGAAAACATAGTATTCTTGTTCAGTCGCAGAGGCCGTTGTAAAACAGCATTGTTTTCTCCCATGCCTTTTAGATCCCACATTAGTTCAAACATTGATGGGTAGCGAATAATTAGTTCATCTGTATCCAATGTTAGCATTGAAAATCCAGCACTTTGCATTAATGCTCCCACATCCCTAAGACGAACGAAAGGTGATATTCTAGGTGCTACACCTCCATCACGTTCAATGCCTGCCAATTGTAATGATGATCGTAATTCATATAAAGTGTCGCCTGCTAACATTGCTCCTAGAAAGACTCCATCATTTTTCAAAGCATTTTTAATTTGTAGGAAAGTTGAAGGTAAATTATTTACCCAATGGAGATTTAAACAACTAATTATTAAATCAATACTATCATTTTCAAAAGGTAATTTCTCTTCATCTACTACTATTTTACTAACCTTTACTTCAGGCTCAGGATTTTTGGCTTTGTCTAAAATTTCTTGGCATATATCACACATAATTAACTCTTTGACATTGTCTATGGAAATGTGTTTTGATACATGTCCATATCCACAACCTAGATCAACCACTAAATTAAATTGCCGTTTTATATCAAAAAGACGATCTGATAAACGATATCCAACTTCTTCTTTAATGTATTCATAAACTGAACTATCTTCTGACATTGCAGCTCGTTGTTTTTGTATAACTTTAGCTTTTCTGTCAAATACAGTCATTAGTGTAGGTTCATTTGTATTTTTAAATGCTGATAATTGTCTAATAAATAGTTTTGGTTTTTCCTTCATAACTAATTGTCTTAAGATGTTCATTTTACGCGACATTTGTTAAATTATACAGTACAGTAAAATGATTTTGTTCGATAATTTAATTTTATTATAAATACTTTACAATTGAATAACTATTATAAAATGTTAACAGAAGTGTAAATAATGAATATTTAAAATTGTCTTTTAAAATTAAGAGCACTGGCCACTGTTTTAATTTGATATACAATAACTAATAACAGAAAATAGATAAATAAAAATAAGTAATACCTAAAAAAATGTCAAAATATGAACTAAAATAATAGCCGATACATCTATTATCTATAGGACTAACTAACTATACTATATATACTTTTAATTCTTCTATATCGTCTACTATGGTTGGTAGAAATTCAGTGAGATTGTATTATAACTAGATTGATAATTCACAGTGTGACCAAGTTAAATAACATACGTTTTTTTTTAGAAATTGATAAAGTTTAATTGTACAAATTTTTATTCTATAACTAATGACCACGAATTAAAATTACTGGATACCCAACGATGCCTGATAAGGAGCTCTTAAACTGACTTCCCATGTGTAAAGGTATATTAGCGCTCCAAGGGAATAAAATGTATACTGACGGATTGACTATTTTAAATTTAAAATAATAAAATATGATTATTTTAAAGGATTTAAGAATATGCTTATTATTATATTCTGCAATATATTAATTATTAGGTACCATACTAAATATTCTACAGTGATAAAATAGATTTATTAAATGGGAGGTAAATAGTAAAAGAGAAATGCATATTTAATTATTTAATGAATATTTTATATTTATATATTTTTTATTACATAATACTTATAGTTTTACATATTATTAAGCACTTTATATATGATATAATATATAATATTATATTATATTATTATTTTATTTTAAATACTTCAATAACTTTTTTTGCTTAATAGTGAACCTAGTTGGTACATTCGTAAGGTCATTTTTAAAATTCACCAATAGTTTTCAAAAGTGTTGAGGAAAACAAAAAAAAAAAGTTATGGAAAAATAGGATTTTTTTACCTATTTTGTAGTACCAATTTTTGACAAATTTGATTTTGTGTTTGGTATAACATAAAAAATAATAATTGTAGATTTATGAAATTTTCACCAAATGTTTAAATTAGCATTTTATATACACCATAAAATGAAAAATATATTTTGTCTTTTAAACTATAGACAGGCATATAACTAAGGTTTGAAAATTGAATCTAAAATCCTTTATAAGTTTATTTATTCATCAAAAAAAAAAAAAAAAAATTCACTGAAGAGTCAAATTAATTTTTTAAGCATTTGAAGTTAGACATTGGATATTATTTTTATTTGTAAACTAACAATTTCTCATGAAACGGTTTTCTTATTTTGTTGTTATTCAAAAACGAATAACCATAGATACTATTTTCATAAAATATTTATATCAGCATTTGTCTATACGCATTTTCAGAATATTTTGAGTTATAAAAGGTGTAAAACATTTTTGATTTTTTTTTTCTATAAATATTGATAAAAAATGTTTTGTTGGGTCAATAGCTTGAATATTTAATACAAGGTTTTTCATAAGTTGTTGTAATAGCAATTAAAAATATAAAAGATACATAGGCACAATTTTTTTTTTATAAGTATTTAAAGTTCAAAATGTTTAATTTGTATAGCTAAGTATTTAAAATTTAAAACAAGGTTTCTTTTAAATAGTTCATACTGAACCAAAAAATCTAAAAAAAGTATATAAACACAGTTTCCTTTTAGAGACATTTTAAGTTTAAATTTGGACTAAATTAGATATTGAAACAAATAATAACTATGTTAGTTAATTTGTTATAATTAAAAAATATTATTTCTGGTTACTTGAAACTTTAAAAGTATGCTATTATATTTTATACATACAATGACATTTTTGAATGCAAATTTTTCAGCAAACGTTAATTTGACTTGCTGTATTATTAATAGTAAAATTAATTTCTTTAACAGTAATTACAGTGAAACTTCGGTATCTCGAAGTCGTAAGGAACCAAAAAAAAAAATTTGACATATCGAAACTTTAAGTTAGCGAAGGAATTTAAAACATAAATAAAATTTGAAATAAAAATGATCGGAACTGAAAAAAAAATTCGACATACGGAAACTTTGAGATACCGAGGTTTCACTGTATATTATAAAATATACTTAGTAATGTAGGTTGACAGATTGTCTTTGCTGAGAATTGTTTTTTATATACAATGATTTTATATCATTAAATTAAAATTTAACACACTTATTATACTGACCCTGCTAGACACCTATTGTATATCACTTACCCATCTTTTTCTTTATTTCTTTGCATTCTAATTTTTTTAAAATATTTTTATGTCACTATTGCACTCTTTCTGGAACTCAAATCGTTGTACATTTTTATCTGCCTATTATTTTTTCAAATTCTCCCAAGAGTCTTACTAATTATAATTATATAAATTATTATGTATATATTTTCCATTTGAATACTACCTTGTGCAAAGGTAAATATAAGAGAATCAATGACTGCAATTGCCCCCTCCCGTTCACCAAAAAATGTGTTGTTTAATCATAAAATATTTGATTAACAATTAGTAGAAGCTTATAAAATCTTTAGCTGAACCAAATATTTTTAAAGAATGATAATAATTATTGCATTTTATTAATCTACTACCCAGATATTGCTACCAGTCACCTTCTATATGGGTTTTTTGTTTTTATCAAAAAAAATTTGACCATTGCTACTTTATAGCTTAAATATAATATACCTTAACAAGATAAAAATGTAATCTAGGTGGTAGATTTTTTCCCTTAGACATTTGTTTCCTTTATTATATAAAATGTTTACTGATTAATAGGATTCTATAAAACTTTATATTAATGAGTATAAAACAAAGATGTTATATTTAAATTAAGGCATTATTATTTATTGTATTTTAATATCCTTATTTCATGATTTATAGTAAAACAATAAGAATTAGAAATGATAATACTTTGATATTTGATCCAAAACAAGATGAGACACCATTTTTTTTCCATGGCGTTAAGCAAAATCCCAGAGATATTTCAAAAAGACAACATAAATCTATAAAATACGATTTTCATCGTGTTTTTGGACCTCAAAGTTCTAATGAAGACATTTATAATGAAAGCACTAAAGATTTACTTAACAAACTTCTTTGTGGATATAATTGTTCTGGTATGTACCATTTTAATATACTTTATTATATTTAAATTCAATTCTATTGTATTGGTACAAATAATTATTGACATTCATGAAGTTAGCAATTCAGTACACTTCAAATAATGGTTACAAAATCCAGCAATTTTTAAAAAAAAAAATTTGGTGATAAATCCCTATATAGTGTTGTACAATAAATCATTCATGAAAGTGATAAACTTGTTAAATATGAATCCATCTAGATTCTAGACCAACCTAAGATCTGCTGTGGTATGCTGCAATGTTATGTAACAATTTTTCAAATCTACCTAATTAATATATTTATATAATATTGTTATTCATATTTATTTTAAATAAATATCATTATTTTAATTACTTACTTTATATATACCTAAATATTTTAATTTTTATTGACATTTAATTTATTCTTGTATTGTAGTTTTTGTTTATGGAGCAACAGGAGCTGGAAAAACATTTACCATGCTGGGTAATGAAATCAATTATGGTATTACATATTTAACTATGAAAGACTTGTATGAAAAAGTAAACGAACAACAAAATACTAAAAAATTTGAAATTTATGTTTCTTATCTTGAAGTAATTTATTAAAATATTATATTAAAAAAAGTGATGAATTTAAATAATATTAGAATTATTTTATTTTAGGTATACAATGAAATGGTTTATGATTTGTTAGTAAGCGATAAAAAGCCTTTATTTTTACGTGAATGCGGAAATACAACATCGGTTGCTGGTATTACAATAAAAATGGTAAATAATGTTGAAGAACTTATTGAAATGCTACGTAGAGGCAATGACAACCGTACACAGCATCCTACTGATGCCAATGCTGAATCATCAAGATCACATGCATTATTTCAAGTATACATTCAGATGACATTTAAACATACAGACCAGGTAAAAATGGCCAAGCTGTCCATGGTTGATCTTGCTGGTTCAGAAAGAGCATCTTCTAATAAAGGGATGAGGTTTAAAGAAGGATCTAACATTAATAAGTCGCTTCTTGCTCTCGGTATGTTTCTATATTTTTAATATTAAATATTATTTTTAAGATTTTAAAAATGTTAATATTTTACACTGTATCTAAACGCCTGAGGATAGTCAGTAAGATTTAGGACAGCTAACCTGTGTCAACAACTTACATACACGAATGCACAGAATACAATTATGTTTTATTTTGGCATAAAGTATATTAAAGTATTTTAAATATTTGATTTTGTGATATATACTTGTAACTAAATAGTTATTAATTTAAATTTAAAAAAAACAATTCATACATAAGGAGTCCTTATTTTATATTTTATACCTTTTTGGCAGAGAAAAACAATATCCACCAACATTTATTTGACCATTTGCCATAGTTTATTTAATATATCATACTATATTATAATAATCAATCATTGTAAAGAATATAAGGTACTATTATACTGTCACCGTTTTCTGTGTGATCTGTGTTATTTTCTTGTTATTTACTCTATTGTTTAGGTAAAACAATTTTACTAGTCATTATTAACCACAATTATCTAATCATCTGAACCCGATGGAATAGTTGAATAATTTGAACTATGTAATATATTGTGGTAGATAATCGGTTTATAAATAACTACATTCACTAATGATATCTTTCTCACTAATTGCCCATTCTTGTTCAAAAATTATAACCTTTTGTTTTAATTGACACAATTGCAAAAAATTAGATGTACAGACATAAAATAAGTGACGATTTCTCCTCAACAAATTTATGTTATCATGTAAGTAAAAAATAGTCGAGACTTAAACATTTCATTGTTACTTAAAAATTATCATTTTTTATGCAAAATAAAATTTTAGAATTTTTTATTATTTTATATAATTGTTGGTATAAATGTTTGTCAAAAAGCTTGAAAATGTAATACATCCACTTATAGTTTATTTTTTTTAATTTTTGTAAAGATTACTAAAAATCTAAAGTTGTGGTACATCCACACAAGTTCATATGAGAAAATAAAATATATAATATACTAATTTTATGCTTAGATGATGAACTACATGGGTGGATACACCACTTTAGTTTACCGGACAATTTTAAGAAAGACTCTCACATGAAAAAAAAAACTATTCGGCAGTATATAATTATTTGACTAGGTCATCTATAAAAGATGTATGAAAAATGCTAATATTAACACAATTAGGGAAAATCTCATGTATCTAGTATCTACAGTTTTAATAAAAACACCAAAAACAAAATTAACTTTGTTAAAAACTAGCTTTGAAGGAAATATCCATTTTTCATTAATTTTGTTTTAGATTTTGAAAACTATTAGGAATTTTCAATTTTTATCTCTCGGATGCATTAACTAGATTTCACTTTTGAGCCAGAAAAGTCACTAAAGTTGGAAATAAAAGCATTATTTCAACTACTTATCATCTATACAAGTCATAGACAAAAAAAAAAAAAAAAAATTAATAAAAAACATCAATAATTTCATCATAGCCGGTCAGAAACTAAAAATTATTAATATTCATAATTTTTTATTATTTTAATGTCACTAAAACTACAATAGAAAAATGGTCCAAATTACAATTTTTGTAAGATTGCACAGATTACACAATGCCCTTTTAACGAGTTTTATATGGCATAAATAGCCTTAAAAAATATCACAAATCACCAAGAATACCTAAAAATTAAATTTTTAGATATGGAGCAAATTACATTTTTTTTAGTACATATATCATATAAGTACATACATGCCCCTTAATATTATTAAACTGAATTAAATTTCTTTCTAATTTCTATTATATAATATTAATATATTATGCTCATATTCCCATGTTGGTACAAGGTACTATAATTATTAACCCATACTCTATATCAGGGACAGGCAAATAGTTTTTATGGGGGTCAAGTTATTTCCCCTCCGCAGGCCGGATATGGCACATGGACTTATTGTTGACCCCTGCTTTATATGGACATATGCTATACTATCATCAAGGCATCATTGTGTCAAACAACAAAAAATGGCCTTATTGTACAGAGGAGAGCCCACTGGTAAATTCCAGGTAAGCCAATAAGCTTATACGCCTATGGTAGTATATGATCTAAGACTATAGATATACCAAAAATAATATATAATTGTATTCTGTTAACTTGAGTTTATAAATTGTTGACACTGGTCGGGCGTACCTATTCTTACCAATCATTATCGGGTATGTAGACACAGCAAATATTTTAATATGTGTATACAGATTGGGTTATGTTTAAGTATTGTAGGATACTTTTGAGTGTATATTATGTATCATATTCATTATTATAAATTAAAGCTATGAAATACTATGTATAATTTACATTCTTATTAATTGCTTATGATAGGAAATTGTATCAATAATTTGTCAGATGGTTTGAGGCACATACCTTACAGAGACTCAAAACTAACTAGATTATTAAAAGATTCTCTTGGTGGGAACTGTAAGACATTGATGATATCATGTGTGTCACCAGCTTTGTCATCATATGAAGATACCCATAACACTTTAAAATATGCTTCTCGAGCTATGAAAATCAAATCTAATGTGAGTATTAATTTTATAGTAATTTTTTATACAGTTACATTTGTTTCAATACACATTATATTATTCTAGTTAAAAGAAAATGTTATGTCAATCAACCATCCCCCGTCACATTACACAAAATTAATAACGGGTTTAGAAGATGAAATTCAACATCTGAAGAAAAAACATGAAGAACTAATAAAGTCTAAAGCTCCAATACCGCCAAATAATTTAGAAGATCTTAAATCAACTTTAGAATCTTTATTTGCTGGAAAAATTAAAAAACATAAAGAAATTCTTCGTTTAGAATCAACACAAAAAAAAACTGAATTGAGAATATTTTTAAAGAAAAATTTACTTGAACGATTTTCTTCATTTAATGTTCCTAATGTAGATGAAATGGTTTGTAGTAATAATTATTTTTTTTTTTATTCATCTAAGTGTACTATAAATTTTTGTAGACAAGTGAAGCAAATAGAATCAATCTGGCTATTCAACAATTTCAAGGGCGCATGGCCAGTATAAATGCTCAATTAAATATATTGTGGGATGAAGCAATTGCATCTAACAATGAATTAAACTTATTTATAAAAAAACTTGAAGAAAATAATGTAAAACAATTTTTAGAAGCTAATATTGTTCGTTTTAATGATGAGGTATGTATTTTAGTGTTTCTTGTTAAAACAAATAACAATATTTAAAAAAAAAATATAGGTCATCATAGAGGAGCTAGTTACCCTTCTTGAGCATAGAAATGAAATTGGTATGATATTGGATAGTAACCTCAATATAAGTCATGAACTAATAACTATGCTTGCGGAAAAATCTAATCAATATTATACATTATTAAAAGCACACAATAAAAATACAGAAGATATGAAAAGAAATCATAATGTAAGTAATCATAATGCTTTAATTTTAAAACTATTAATTATAATAAAAAAATAACTTTTAAAATTAAATTATTGTTTATTTTCTAATTTTGGATTGTTCTAGAATATAACAAAATCATTTTTGGGTGGTTTGAAAGCAGTTAGCTGGGATTTTTCACCAGGAAATCAATGTAAAATTAAAAGGGATGCATATTTTAATTTAAATGAACTTAGCATTGAAAATTTGAGAACCTGTACAAAACCGGAATGTTCAAGACCTATAAAATTAGAAGAGTGTATGGTAAGTTAGTAAAGTATTTATAAAATTAAATCTTCTATAAATTTTTTTTAATATGTTTAAGAGTCCTTTGCAAATTGTTGAAGACAAGTTGGAACAAATCACATTACAGCCTGAAATTAGTAAAATGGATACATCACCAGACTCAAATGCTGATGAAACTGTAGTAATTTCAACTCAAGCAGAAAGTTTAAATAATACTTTTGTATTGAAACAAAATTTAGATTTAGCATCTGTTAAACGCCTGGCTACGACTACACCTCATCGAAGTAAACCACCAATTGATACACGGTGTCTAACTAAATCTATTACCAAGCCTACCATACAAAGAAAAAGGCTGGTTCTCAACAATCACAAAACTGAACTTACTAATAGAAAAGTTAACCAAGAAAACTTGCCACTTATTATGGCTGCAACTAGGACACTGGCTGATCCAATTCTTGCCAAAGCTGTTACTAAAACACGAAATAATACTAATAATATTTTAACTGCGAAATCTGGTAAGTTATATTGATGGTATAAAAAAAATAAAAGGACGTTGATTAATTCTTATGTAATGGTTTTATATGTTAATTATTAACTTATTATTCATTAAATTTAACAAGTTGCATGTTGTGTGTACATAATAATAGTTGAATGAAAATAAAAATTAATAAATATGTTCTAATTATAAATCCAGTAGTTAGTGTCCAATGTACATTTTGAACAATTATCAATATTAACTATTAAATCTAAGAGTGGTTTATATCAGAAACATTTACAAAGTATATATTTAGTCGTGAATAAACAATAACATTGAACAATTTGTAAACTGTATTGTATTTATGAAACTTTAACATTAATTAAGATTAGCATCCACTCATTTCTCAAATAAATTTACATACAATTTTAAAATACACATATTCTTGGCTACAATAAACAACTGTAATGTATATTTTTTGATTTTACAGTAAACACAAGAATAACTTCACAAGACACATGTAAGACAATTAATGTTAAAAACCAAAAACCTACATTGACTATGAGGTATCTAATTAAATTGTAGTGTCAACACTATTATTTTCATTTACTCTATTTTAGCTTTATATATTTTTATTTATTTCAAGCTTATGCATTAAAATATTTTACTTTGTTAAATTTTGTTTTGTTTAAATTAATTTGCTGCTAATATATAAATACCTACATATTATTATATGGCTTATCATAAGATTTAATGCTCCCTCTCGCAAGCTCACCTTGTGAATAAAACAACACTAAACAGAGTGTGCAAGAGGTGAAATGAGACAACACAACCCAACATGAGTGAGACAATTACACTCTTGTGGTCACGTTTCCTTGCATTGCCTCAGCAAAAGAGTAGAGGGAGCATTAGAAATTTAAAATTTGTAGTGAAAACCCACATTTAATAACATGCAACAATTGGAGATTAATTTACTATTTGACTATATTAATAGTTATTAATTTATATAAATAGTTGCACATTTCTCAATTCAATTATGATTATATATATAATCTAGGACCTGAATATATATCAATTTAAAATATTTTGCATATTATATTTTATAATGTTGAAGTTATCAAATCTCTATTATCCTACAGTATCAGAAAAATAACTTATTCTAATCAATATTTTAACATTTTTTTTTTTTTTTTTAATTTAATATTTATAGACATTTGCCCTATATTCTTTCTGTTATATCCTGTATATGGTTTTCAGTAATCTCTATACCATTATTGTAACTAGAGACTAGTGCAAGTTAGCATTGTGTTATATTATCTTAAAACAGTTTTGTAATCTATAAGAGGAAATAATATAAGTATGTCTACAAAGTGATGTATGAATGACAACAAACTAATTCCCTATAAATATATTTCACCTTTAAAATCTGGAATCTCTTAAAAGAAGAAAATTTTTTTTTAACTTTTCTAAAGAATATTGACCTTAATATTTTATCAAAAAGACAAGTATGTGGGTCACAAATCCAAATTATACTTAAAAATAGATATTTTAAAAATGTTATGTAAATTCCTCTGAAAAAAAGTATGTGTATTGTAAGGAATTGGTTTATTGGCATATGTTTAAGGAGTTTTGTTAGGCAGACCTATTTATATTATTTTGTTTTGCATATTACTAAATTGTCTTAAAATAATAAAATGCAATGTTAACTTTACTGGAATATTGTATGGGTGTCATGGTAAATACTTCTTTCATAAACTATATTATATGGTTATAATATACATAATGATTATACTGTAATCTATGGCATAGCCTTAAAAATAATATTTGACTGCTTAATAATCTTTATAAGTTTTTTTCTAAATTATCCAATAACAACTTACAAACATATTTAACTCTTAATTAAAAATGATTTAATCTTAAGTAAAACAAGTGATAAAAATGTTTTTAATTTTCAAATTTTCACTGTTTGAGTTAACTATATGATGATAATATTTTACATAAGTTTAATTTTTATTGCAGACCCAAAATAATTGGAATTCATTATTTCCTTTATTGTCCAAAATAAATAAGGCTCAAATAACCTTTTTTTTTTTAAATTACCCAAATTAATTAATTAATTGATAAAAATCTTCATAATTTTTACTATAAAAATGTCATGTGGTGTAATTTTCTGTATTATTTTTTTGTTATTGATTAAAATTTATAGTTAGTATTTTAAATTTTAATACTAATTATTAACAGACTATGCTTTCATTTTTAAGTGTTTTTTATTTTTTAACTATTATATATCTATCAAAATGTAAGTTTTGTAACAATCATAGTAATAATAGTTATATTATAATAATATGTTATAGATTAAAAAATATTCAAAGAAATATCCTATAAATTGAATAGGTATATAATTTTCAAATTAACTTTTCCTGAACTTTTAAACATCCGTAGTTACCTAATAATAATAATTATAAGCATCCAAATGTTTGTTTAAATTTTTCATTTTAATGTTTGAACACATGAATACATCCAACATACAAATCTAAAAGATTTGGGTGCAAAGTCCTAGTTTCTTGAATATATTAACTAATTGTGTTTGATAAATTGATAATAAATAATAATGCTTTTATATTGACTATTATCTCTGTAAATGTATGTTATTTTTATTTAACAATGGAAGTATATATAAATGTCCTTTTAACAATTCATGTATTTTATGTCTATGTTCTTGGCAATGTGTGAGATGAAATTTTTTCCTTGTTGTTCTCTTCCTTTTTTCCTGGTAGAACTACTACAAATTAGCTAACAAACTTGAGTAAGATTACAGCTATTTGCTCCATTTTGTGCTATATAGGACTATTATGCCTCAGTGCTTCATTATTACTATATTAATATTATGGTTATGACCATTGACCCTTAGTACATTGATTTGTTGTAATACTTATTCATTTGATACTCTATCTATCCAACTTATCTTTTGTATACATCTCAAAAGCATTTTCTAATGTTTAATAGGACACACATGGATAAAATTATATTAACTCGTTTTAATATGGAACAATTTACTAATCACTTTGTTAAATTAATTATTGACTTTTTCATTATATGATTACATAGTTGACCTTCTTTACATGATGATGTCATATGCATTCATATTGTTTCGTGTTCTTGTTAAATTCTATATATAAAACATGATATAAATTAAAATAAACAATTTGAAAAACTTAAAAATTTAATTTCTAGAGAATTTTTTTTTAAAGCATTTACTTTTGGTGGTGGTACAGTTTTGATGATAACTACAATCATAAATATTATAAATAATTATACAGTTATATATATTCCTTAGTTTTCAGTTGATTTTTTTTCAAAATATCCTTAAATGTGTTCCATTATTAAAAAATATACCTAATAAATTTCAGACCAATTAATTAATTTAACCTGTGCCAAAAAAGCTCTTAAGTTTTAAAAATTATGATTGATTATATTAAAAAAAAAATAATTTTAAACATTTTTTTTTTTTTTTATTAAAATTATTGAGCTTTTTTGTTGCACAGATTAAAGTTGATCAATTTGTCTGAAATTTTTTTTTTATAATGGAATCGATTTGAGGGGGTTAACTTGAACATTTTGATTTTTTTTTCCTTCATCCATTTCAGAGGACCAACCTAATACATGTATATTGAATGATGTTTTAAACCTTGCTGTCAATAAAACCATAAACAAAAAATACTAAAAATGGTTTTTTTTTAATTTTATATTTTATTTTATAATTTTGTTTTTCTTATATTGTTAAAAAAAATAGTATATAGGCTCTCATTATTTCATCTTGGGCATAATTTTTGTAGCTTTTATTTTTTTTTATAAATCATATACTTTTCTTACTCAAATATATTCTATTTCTCTATGTATGATTAGAAATTTTAAAAAATGTATTTTACTTTTATTTCAGGCAACGAAATTGGCTGTAATAAATTGAAGAAGTATTAAGTGTTTAAGGACATACTCCTAATTTTATAATTGTAATATGTCAGGTATTTTTCAATTATTAAAAACATTAAATATTTGTGTAATATTATATTAGTAATATGTTTTATTTTAATTTTACTTTTATTTAGTGAGAAATTTTTTTTAACTATAATAATAAATACAAAGACCATAAATTGGTATTATATTATTTATTATTATTAATTATAAAAATAAAAATTTTAAGCATAATTTTTTGTTCATAATTGTATTACACAACTAAAATACTTGATACTTAACTTGAATGTATAATTTATTTTTATGTGAATACAATTAATATTTTATTTGAGATAAGTCAAATTGTGTGGATATTAATCTTTAAATAATTTTCTCTATATAAACTAATGCCATTACACATATTTAATTATAATTCCTTAATCCTACTGGGTGGTCAAGTTTGGTTGAGTTTTAGAGGTTGTAAAATTGATTCGCTTCTAACACCCCTCTCCTTCCCTTAAAAAAACCATCATACATTTTATTTTACGATTTATTTAAATGCGTATTAAATATGCATCCTAATAGTTAAAATGATATATGTAACTTAAAAAAAAATAAATTTATTATATTTTAATTTTAAATATGTGATTGCAAAATTACTAAATTTATGCTTTAATTGGTTTATGTGCATGAATAATTTTTTATACTTAATTTATTTTTATTATTCTTTATTATATTTTATATATTGAGATCTAAAGATATTTTATATTGATGTGTAGATAAATAATATAAGTAATCCATTTTTTATACTTATGTTGCATATCTTTAGGAAAATTGCAATATTTGGTATTTAAAATTTTTAAAGTTATAGGAACTACAAAACCATTTAATTCTTATATTAAACTTAAATTTGTGAATTGAGATAGCACTGTATTAAATTTAATATACAGAATAAGTATTATTTTCTATAAATTGTACTTAGAATATTTGTTTTATTTTATGAATATTACAAATATTATAAATTTTAATTATTTAATAATAAATAGAACTTGTTTGGATTTATTTGTAATACAAGTTTTTTGACTTTTGTACTATACTATACATCCCATTTTTGAGAATCATATCTCTGTGTCCCGATAACAAACTTTAAATAGAACACATTATTCAATTATTTTCATATTATTATTATCATCTTGTATATTGTAATATATGTGTAAAAGAAATACCTTATACATGAATGAAACAAATATAAAACAGTACAGTTTATAGTTTTAAATTATTGAATAACTGAAACCATAGTTAAAAGTTATAAATAACATGTTTTGGATAATGACCATTGAGTACTGATAAACAATTGTAAGCTATAATCATGAAAATATGTTTTATTGGACTATTCCACAGTATAATTTATGAATCCGCATGATCGTCACCTTTTTAACAATTCATCTATATCAACTAAAAAATATCTTTAAAATTTAAAAATTAAACAATTTTTGTGGGTATATTTTTTTATAGAGTTAAGCCAAAATTGTTAGTATTGTTTTATTTTTATAAATAATGGCTAGTCTATATCATAGTTGATGAGTATCCAACATAGTTAATGCAGCTCATAGGAAAAAAATAAAATATATTAATAAAGTATAGCTGTTAATAACAAATATAAGTCAAGATAATCCTATTTATTTTAAATTAATATTTCATTGGTAATTAATAGGATATAGAAATTATAAAAAATCTAATAATTGTTTAATAAATAAATAACAATCATATAAAAAATAAATTAATATAAATTAAAATCGTAAAATACATTGCACATAATTATAAATATGAATAAAACATAAAATAATTTTATTAATTAATAAGTAAAAGTATCAAGCAAAAAAAAAAAAAAATATAGTATTGTTACTCAGAGAATGATTTATAACTTTCGAGATCCGCCTCTACTCTTTATTACTCCGAATGTAGCCAATTTCACTTCATTTAAAAAAGTGGAGGAATTGTGTATTGTACTACCACCCAATATAATCCTAACTTGTGGGTTAGCTATGTTCAGATTGTGTATTGCCATTGATTCTTCATATGTAACACCCCCAATTACAAAAACAATTATATCTTGTACCCTATAAAATAAAAAAAATTCTTATAAAATAATGGTTATATATTGAGTAATAAATATACTAAATAGTTCAAATAATTGTAATGAAAAATTAAAATTATACTTCATACTTTTTAGATGGTTGATTTAAATCACTTAAGAATGGGTATTGTTCTTCTTTTAATCTTGATTTTATCAATTCTTCAACTAATTCCTTCATTAGTGGAACATGTTGGGTAAATATATTGTCAACACCTTTCAAGTCCTAAAATACAAATAAAAAATGATTTCCTAATGCATAAGGCATTAAATATAATATTTATTGATAAATACTATATTTTTTTTATAAATGAAGTAACCTTTTTCTAATTGATTATTCATAAATAAGAATTAATCTGTATGGTTTATTTACATAAATAATAGTTATGCTAAAAAAATAAGTGTTTTACCTTATAGAATCGTTTTGTTATTTGTTTTGCATTTTTTAACGTATTTTCATTATCTAAAATTATTTTACTTTGGAATTTCATAACATCATGTACAAGCTGAAATTAAAATTAAAATAATCATAAAAAAAAAATCAATTGAAATTCTAACAATATAAAAATACCTCTATCCAATGTTCAGCCACTTTTTTTGATTTTAATATTTGTATTAAACTAGTTAATTCTCTATTACTATCTTTGCTGAAAGATTTTAAAGCATATAGCATAACAAGTTTACTCGCCTCTTCATCCGGTATATTTTTTTCAATAAGATCTCTAATTTTCTATAAAAAAAATGAATATTTATTATAATACTTTGTATGATTAATTGTAAATAACTATCAATAATTAACTTAGAGAACTACAATCAGATTGGATAAATTAATAATAATGCAGATAAAACTACAAACAGATTAAATGAATTAATAAAAGTATATAAATTCTAGTAAAACGCTAATGTGAGGTATTACATTGATAAATAACATGATTTATGTGGAAATTTTAAGATTAGTATACAATAGGGTAAACCATATATGAGAAAAGAGTATTCAAATTATATAATAAAGAAGTAGGTGACAAATATATAATGTGTATACATTAATATGGAAATTTTTTAATGAAACAAAAATAATAATAAATTACCTAACATTATGTATTATCTCAAAGAGAAAGTCGATAATTAACATTGTAAACTTATTTAGCCACTATTTTTCTAGTGTCTATAACCCAATAAACTATATGACTGTTTCAAATATTAACAATAAAAACTCGATGGACTCAATTAGCTCCATTGAAATAAAACAACTAGATATTTTTAATGAATTATAGAACATTAATCTGAATACTTCAATAGGACCAGATGGAATTTCAGCAATATTTCTTAAAAATGTGCTTTTAATTTAACACCAATTATTACATCACTATTTAATAAAGGTAATAAAAATGAAGTAATTTAGTAATTATAGATCTATTTCAAAAATATCAATTATTCCTAAAATATTTTTAAAAGTATTAGATAAATATATTACACCAATATGTAACCAATTTTTAGTGAATGAAGACATTTTTGTAAAGGCCGCTCAATTATAACAAACCTATGCATTTTTAAACAAAACATTATAGATTCTTTTAATAATGGAGCCTAAATTGATATTATATGCATGGATATGGAAAAAGCTTTTGATAAAATTCATCACGATTTATTAATTATATAACTGAAAGATTATAGATTTATATATCCCGTGTTAAGTTGGTTTAAATTATTTTTATCAAACTATAAATAAATTGTTAAATATAAAAATTTTTTTTCAATCAAATATCTGTTACTTCAGGAGTTCTCCAGGATATCATTTATTATTCCAATATATTACTATTCGCTGACGATGCAAAAATGTTCAAGGAAATAAAAAATTTAAAAGATGCAGAAAAATTTGAAAATTGGTTTAAATAATATCTTGAATTGGTGTATTAAAAATAATTTATCCTTGAACCTAAATAAATGTTTAAATATTTCATTTTTATTAAAAAAAAAATCCTATCAATAAATAGAGTTAATAATGATTTTCATATTCTTCTTGACTCCAAATTATCGTTTTTTAACCATATTAACTCCATAAGGAAAAAAGCATTTCGAAAACTGGGATTATTAAAACGGACATATAGAGACTTGGGGGATCACGTGACAAATCTTTGTTCTATCTGAAAAAACATTACAAAAAGTTACCAATTCAATTCTCCAAGCAATGTCTTAATGCCTCTAAGTAACAATAGAAAAGATGCAAATTTTTTAATTTGTCTATCACTGAATTTTCATTAAAATTATAACTATTTAAAACTATCAAGTATTGTATTATTTTGTATTATATTTCTTAGTATTGTTCATTATAATTTTATTTATTCTTATATATTAATAACATATTCTTACATTTAACTCATTCTTTGTCATTATATTTTATTATATTATATAATTATGTTTTAATTTTGAATTATTATAAATCTATGTAAATATTATAACAGTGTATACTGCACTGTATTATTCTGTCTACTTTAAAATTGTAATTGGAATTTTTTATTCCGTAAAATAAAATATTATTATTATTTATAATTTGTATTATACAACTCTTGTGTTTCTAAATTCATCTCCTAATTCAGCGGATTGATGGGAGTTTAAGAACATTAACCACTATTAATGATTAATCAAACTAAAATATTTGTTATTTGACAACATAAAAATCTGAAATGTCTTGTGTAATTGTGTTAATGATATAATTTGATAATGATTAGAATTTAGCGCGTGATTTTTATCTAATCCCATCTGGTCTTTTGATCATTCAGCAGGAAAATTATGGATTCCTGAAAAAGCAATGCACTTAGTTATCTCCCCTCCAGTGGATTAAAGCAATGCTGAAATTAGGAACATTTAAATCTAGCGGCTGACCTACCTGATGAATTTAGGATCATAAGGATAGGTTAGGAAGAATACATAGTAAAGTATTTAATATTTAAATAAAAAGAATTATGATAATTGGTGTAATAAAATATTATAGAATATTATAAACTCATAAAATAATTCTTCTTCTTCTTCATACAGCCCTAATACTCTTTAAGAGTTTTCACCGCCATCACTAAATCCCTCCATTTTTCCCTGTCCTGGGCTAACTCTTTCCAATCTTGGACTCCCATTCTTTGCAGGTCCTCTTCCACTCCGTCTAACCATCTTTTCCTTGGTCGTCCTCGAGGTCTTTTTCCCGTAGGCTTCCATTCCAGGATTACTCTATTTATATCATCT
>JACXSJ010001970.1:0-62357 GCA_014851325.1 Pentalonia nigronervosa | reverse complement strand
CTACCGCCGTCAATAGCACGGAGGCCAAATTTTCCCCACTTTTTACTGCCCGGCGGCTAGCCAAATCGATTATACACCCTGATAACATTCGGTGCAACGTGTATACAGCGTACTGTAGTGTTTACCATTACTAAAATATTATGAGTGATACAGGTATTTTTTTTATTATAAAATAATAGTAAACACAAGTTAATATTTATTTAATTTGTATATTTTTAATAAATAAGAATAAGAATGTATAAAAAAAAATAATAAGTACTTAATATTTCATATTAGTCGGAATCCGAAGTTGTCTCCCCTGTTATTGTGAGTACATGAGTGGTTGAAGCATTTTAATTTAAAGATACCCTACCTTTCCATTTTTATTTTTTTTCACGGGCGATGGTGTTGGCTTAGATGATATGCTAGGCACATTTTCTTCTACGGCAGCATTTATAATTATTTACAAATTAAATTGCAAAAAACAAAAAGTAAAAAACAAACAGAATAGTGCGATAAAATCGGAGGTATGTAGATGTATACAGTGTGTACGTGTTACGCGGTTAGAGTTGTATTATAGACAACAGTTGCCGTTTAAATTTTGTTATGTACGTTAGCAACGCTACTTATGCGAACGAGTCGTTGCCGACCGCAGCCGAAACATTTTACGATCGTGAACGAACGGGCGAAGTTGGTGGAAGATGCGCATCGACGGACGAAAAAACGTGCACCTTCTCTCGTGAAACGGAGTATAGCAAAAAGCATGAATATAAAAACCAAAAATTTAGAAGTGAGTGGTTACAAGATTCCAAATTTTCTAATTGGTTGATTCCGGTGCCAAATAATCAATTAATGGCAAAGTGCAAATTGTGTTCGTCAGAAATTACTGCTGAATTGTCAGTAATAAAAAAGCATTCTACCACAAAAATACACACTTGTAATGCGCGTTCCATCGGGAGTCAGCAACCTCTTATGAAAAGCTTTATAAATAATCATTCAAAATTGAATGAACTACAGAAAATTAAGAAAGCTGAATTACTACTATGTGGCGTTTTAAGTGAACACAACTTATCCTTTAATGTTATAGACCACATACTGCAGTATGTAAGGTAGCTTTTGACGATTCAAAAATTGCAAGTGGTATAAATCTTGGTCGTACCAAAGCCACATCTATTGTGAAAAATGTTATTGGCAAAAGTCATAGTGAGGAAATAGCCAACATTCTAAAATCAACCTATTTTAGTGTCATCGTAGATGAAAGCACAGATGTTGAGTGTGTAAAAACATTATGTATATGCGTGAAATTTTTTGATGTATCTAATGATAAGTTTCAAACAAAGTTCTTCAAACTTATACAACTATTTACTGATTCAAAAAGTGCAAATGAAGGTGCAACTGCTGAGAAGATATTTGATGAACTTCTTAAAGCTTTTAATGAATCAGAAATTCCATTGGATAATATAATTGGTAAGCTAAAAATGAAAATATTTTTTATATAATTAAATACGCTTATAAGAATAAAAATTACAATTTTTATTTTTTTAAATGTATCGAAATTTATATTTTATAATTTTGTTATAAAAATAAATATATATTTAATTTATTTAACGATTATTTGTTTTATGTAGGATTTGCATCTGATGGTTGCAACTCTATGATGAGTGCATGGAATTCAATTTCATCAAGGTTTAAAGAACATATGCCAGGTAAATAATTTATATGTATATAATACATACCTACATAAACATACTAACATTATGCTTATCATATGTGTTATATCGTTTTATGTACCTATGTATTTATAATATTAATATTATGCACCTAAATGAATATAATATGATACATAAGCTTACATAGGTGATTATTTGTCAAATAAATATAGGTGTGTATCTACAGAAATGTATATGTCATTCCTTGCACCTATGTTCGAATGCAGCTTACAAAACATTACCCTGGGCATGTGAAGACTTGGCTCGAGATATTTTCAGCTACTTTAAATCTAGCAGTAAAAGAATAAGTCAGTTCAAAGAATTTCAAGAGTTCTGCAATATTTCACCTCATCAAATTTTACGACCGTCTCAGACACGTTGGTTATCATTGTCTATGGTAATAAATAGAATTGTTGAACAGTAAAATCCGTTAAAACTTTATTTTTCTGCTAACTAGCAATTAGATAGGTTAAAATCTGCTAAAGACATTTTTAATGCCTTACATGATCCTTCTATATTTATTTATTTAAAATTTCTACAATGGGTTTTGCCAAACTTTGTAAATCTATAAAATTGTACCAAAGTGATCGACCAGTTATATGTACACTTCATAATAAAATGAGTGAATTATACAAAGATTTATTGTACTGTTATATGAGACCATGTAACAACCCTACCTCAATAAACTCTTCAAATAATGCTTTTTTTCTACCTATAAAAGATGTATACTTGGGAGTTGAAGTTGCAAATTTATTAAATAAACCAGAAATATTGCAAAATGAAGTTATGGTAGAAGATATTAAAAAAAGATGCAGAGACTTTTTTATAGTTAGTTGTTGCCAAATCAAAATGAGGTTTGACTTCGATAATTTGGTACTTAAGTCTTTAGATGATTTAAACCCCAAAAAAGTTTTTAGTAATAATCGCCCAAACTCATTTATATTATTTATTCAATTATTTCCTAGATTAATTAATAAATATAATATTCAGGAAATTGATGATGGTTGGCGAAAATTTAATACTGTTGAATTAGAACCTGAATATATTATTAAACTGAAAGCACTTAATATTGAGGAGTTTTGGGTAAATCTTAAAAATAAAGAGGTTTATAATGAATACCCATTTCGTGTTTTATCTAATTTTGTTCTTACTGTTTTATCTTTGCCACAATCAAACGTTTCTTGTGAATGTATGTTTTCCAAAATTAATTTAATAAAAACAAAACAACGTAACCGTTTACAGATGCCTACATTGAATGGCCTTCTTATGGCAGTCAATGTATGCAAGAAACTACTTGTAAATTTGAACCTTCGCAAAATATGTATAATTTAATAATAAGTAGCAATTTATATAGTAATTTAAATAGTAACGATAATGACGATGATGATGAGATAATTTTTATTGACATCTGATTTTTAAAATGCTTGGTATGCAATGTTATAAGTTATGTTTTATTTATTTGTTTATTTTATGGTTAACTGATATTTAAAAGTTGTTAATATTTCATTTGTTTATTTATATTTTTAATTTGAGTTTGAAGTTACCTATGTTTATTTTGTTTTGTATTTATAATTAATTATAATAATATAATTTTGTATTTGATTTTTATTTGATTTAAAAATAATGACGTCGTTCCTAGTTATGTTATTATTTTGCAATAAAAATTAAAAGTTACCTATGTTTATTTTACTTAATTTTTTTGTTTTGTATTTATAATTAATTATGTTTTTATTAATTTTTTATTTGATTTTAAAATAATTACGTCGTTCTTAGTTTTGTTATATTGTAATTTGTAATAAATAATAAAAATTCAAATATAGATAAGGTTTATCTTACTTGTTCTTATATCACAGTTTGATAGCGAGGACCGTAGGTCCGAGCCAAATTTTTTATACGATCTTTTCGTTGAAAGTACGATCATTTTGAAGCTCCTATACGACCTTCTCCTTTTGAAATACTGGCAACACTGAATGATAGTAATGATATGTTGTAAATTCGGTGAGACTTGATCGTTGAGCGAGCTTGAAGAGTTATGGTTCTTTTTGTATGTGACAAGCTTAAAATTGGGGTCAGTGTGATGAGAAGAAGCAAGAGCAGATTTGATTTTGTTTTGCCTAGGTTTTTGCTCGAGAAGGCGGCCGTTGCCGCTAACTGGCATATTTAAAACATAATTAGAATACTTAAATAGAATACGATAAAAGAATGCGACTTAAATGCGGTTAACTAGCGATAAAACGACCGTTAACGACGAGAGGTGAACGCGACTGACAGAATGTTTTTATACATAGAAAACGAACGCTCTACATCCACTGAAGTGATCGGTGCATACTTCATGTAGGAGGTTTCGTTTAAATCAAACCCATGATAATTAATTTCGTTTGATGAAACTCCACACAGTATATTATTAATGTCTAGTAATTGTTTCCAGCCTTTGTTTTTCAAAAGAACACGATTTAGTTTACCCGAAATTGCAGTTGCAATATCTCCATTAGCTTCAATTAACTTCTTTTCTGCATTTAAGACAATATTTATACATGTTGTCAACGATTCGCCTAAAATTATACGTATAATTTAGTATTATGATGTTAAATTGTTTAAATACTCGTATACTCGTACATTGTTACCTTTTCTCTCTAATGTTGTAATAATATCTGGTAGAAATCCAAAGTTGTTTGAAATATACATAATATTTGATTGAAGAGATATATTTTGAAATAGTTGTTTCACTACTTTAACACATTGAGATTCTTCTTCAAAGTCTTCAATTACGCTTTTTAATTCATTAAAATATTTACAATAATACTGGACGGCTTTGATCCATGTACCCCATCTGGTCGTTATTGGTCTTGGTGTATTTGGCAATTCTCATTAAAATATTGCTGTACGTTTGGGACATTTTAAAAATGTTTTTTTCATTCCTCCAATCAACTGATCTACATCTTGGTAGTGTGCACGTACTTCTTCGCAAACATTGTGTAATGCATGTGCCAAGCAAGTCACATGTATGAGTTTTATGTAAAGCGCTTTTATACAATCGCCAGCTTTTTTCATATAAGGTGCCGCATCTGAGATAAATGGCAAAACATCGTTATGTTTTACACCATTTCCCCACAAAATATGCATAGCTTTATTGAATAGTTGAAATATTGTTCTATGATTAACTTTATCCAAGTATTCTGTGTGAATAACGAACATATTATTTGGATTTTATGGTTGTAATGTGCCCACTATTACATTTGCAACATTGCGACATACCGAGTCCGTAGTTTCATCAATTGATACCCATATTTTCTAATCTGTTATTGTATCATGAATTTTTGCCAATATATTTTCATAGCATGAATTAAAATATCTTTTACGTAAAGTCGACTCGTCAGGAATAGTTTTTTTGCAATACTTTGTTAAAAATTCGCGAAAATGTTTATTATTTAATTTATTTATTGGAATATTTGCTGCTACTAATGTTGAACATAAATCGGTATTAAAATCTGACTATACTTATAACTACTAAACTGCTGTAAAAATGGTTGAAGTAATGCAGACTTTTCATTTTCAAGTCTTTTAACAGTTTGCATGTTTCTCCCTCCGTACATGCTGTTGTACATTATATTTTTTTTCGCATGATATTTTTATTTCGCAAACTTTGCAGAATAAAATTCATCCGTCTGTTTGAAAAAATTCTTCACCAAATTCTAACACTAATTTTTTTAAAAATGCATTTGTTTTCACTTTTAGCATTTTTATAAATTACAACACTATAAAACACTATACAACTTAAATTTTGAACTGGTCGATATCGATGTTATAGGAATACTGAGCGTAAGTTCTACAGGCTATATGCTATAGCCGATAAGCTATCGATCTGTAGGTTGTCTGTACTCTGTAGATCGATAATCTATATTCTATACATTTAACGTCGTTTCACACTAATGTTACGGTTCTATGGGTAAAACATAATATCTATATTTAAATTGTACTTACATATACAATCAAGCCGATAACAAAAACTATAATAATCCAATATAACCATTTAGTCCGTACTCCATAATTCCAGGTTTTCTTATTGATTAAATTATATTTTTTTTATAACTATAGTATAATAAACATATAAAAATTTCACGGCTGGAATAACTGAAAAGAGCAATAAAAAAGCAAAAAAAGCATTTACACAAAAAAAAGCAAATATAAATTGGTTTATTTGGAATCAGAATGACGTAAAAAGAATTTATGTATAAAAATTAAATTTCTATCTCATATATAAAAAAGAAACATTTGCTTTAAAATCCAACCCCTAGTTATTAAATTAATTCATTTTACTATTAGTACCAAATACAGAAGGTTAAATTAACTTTTTTCGAAAACATTGCATTTGAAAATGTCATTGTGTATATAAAATATAATATTGTACTTTAAAAGTTTCAAGTACCTCCCCACGAGGCCACGAATAACATTTTAAATTACAACAAAATAAATAAAATCGTTATTCTCTGTTTAAATATCTAATTTAGTCCAAATTTAAACTTAGAATATCTATAAAAAAAATTGAACGTATACAATAAGTTCCCGTTACAACGAATACCGATACAATGAAAAATCCCGTTATAACGAAAGTCATAGAAGTCCCCTGCCGAAAAGCTATTAAAACAATGTTAAACTAATCTTAATTTAACAAAATGATTGATTTTTAAAAATCCCAATACAATGAACTATTTGTGCAGGTTAAAATATATGTATTTTCCCTTCTTAATTTAATCTAAAGATAACAAGCATACGATTTTACAAAATTATCAAGCCATTAAATTGTCATTATGTGTGACCGTGTTATTCCGCGTCAATCGATAACGCGACACAATCAGTCGGGTGTAAACCTTCATAAAGTTCTCACGTTGGTAACTTTATTTTTCCGTATTTTATGCTCCTTCTTTACGTACGTACATGATGATTTCTACAGTGAAAATAAAGCAATTTTCATTGAAAGAGAAGAAAAACATCATTTCTGAAGTAGACAAAGGATTGAAGAAAGGCGAGGTGGCAAAAAAGTATGGCATATCTCCATCAACATTGTCAACCGTTTTGAAGGACCGAGAAAGCATCTTGAAACAACTGCAAACTTCTGTTTTTGTCCCGAGAAGGAAAAGGATGCGTAAGGCACAATTTGAAGACGTTGATACGGCGGTTTACAAATGGTTTCAAGATGTTCGTTCCAGAAACGTTCCTCTGACCAGTCCTTTAATTCGAGAAAAAGCCTTAGAATTTGCTAAAATGCTCGAAGTTGAGAATTTTCAAGCAAGTGTCGGATGGTTAAATCATTTCCGTGAGCGATATGGTGTGTTGTCCAAATGCATTTCTGGAGAGGCGAGTGGCGTGCCAATGAATTCTGTTAACGAATGGCGAAATGGAGAAGTTGCTGCATTCATCAAAAAATACAACCTGAACGATGTCTTTAATGCTATGAAGCTGGAGTGTTTTTTCAGCTTGAACAAAAAAGGACATTAGCCCAGAAAGGAGACAAGTATGTAGGGGGTAAAGCTTTCAAACAACACATCACCGCTCTGTTCTGTTGTAACAAATCGGGAACGGAAAAACGAAAAATCCTCATCATTGGCAAATTCGCAAAACCTCGTTGTTTTAAAAACTGTAAATCATTGCCATGCATCTATAAATTTAACAAGAAAGCATGGATAACTCAAATAATTTTTAATGATTGGTTGATAGATTTTGATAGAGAAATGAAAAAGAAGAGGAAAATTCTTCTTCTTATCGACAACTGCACTCCACATAATGCACCACCAAAATTGGATAACATTCGTGTGGAATATTTCCCACCTAACCGCACAGTTGTACTTCAACCTCTTGACCAAGGTATCATCAGAGCTGTAAAATCACACTACAGAACTTTTTTGTTACGTCAAATTTTATGCGATTTGGAGAAAAATATTCAAAGAAAATGCAATGTGAAGGAAGCTATCGAATGGATATGCAGAGCTTGGGATGATATCAGTCAATTAACAATAACTAACTGTTGGAAATATGCAACCACAACCAAAGACGCCAATTCTATTTCAGAAGTGGCCGAATATGATGAATTAAATACGCACGATATCCAACAATCTGAGTTGGAGCAAATTTGGATCACTGTAAAAAAGAAAACGTCGCTTCCTGACGACGTGAATTTAGATTATCTCGGCGCAGATGACAACGTTTCAACATGTTATGAACTAACCGAAGTAGACATCGTTCAATCCATTAAAGACAGCAAAGATGAGGCCACCGATGAAAGTAGTGGAAACGAAGACGAAGAAGCTGTGATGGGAAATGATGTGCGCAATGTCACTTCATCAGAAGCCTTATCAAGTTTGGAAGTAATGCGAACATTCATTACATCACAGAGTGATGTACCAGACTTCATCTTTACAAACATTCACCAACTACAAAATTATTTACTTTCTATTAGAACAGCAAACCTTGTTCAAAAGAAAATTGTTGATTATCTATAATAAAGTTTTTTATTTTTTTCGCAAATTATTTACATTTGTTAAAATTGTCAATTATTTATAATAAAATTATTTATTTTTTCCGTAAATTATTTACATTTGAATTATTTATTTATTACATATTTACATACATATTTGTATTTGAATTATACATATAATGTTTTTAAATTTGTTTTTATTCGAATTTTCAAAATTTCATTACAACGAAATTTCCGTTATAACGAAAAAAAAATTCGGTCGTTGTAACGGAAACTTACTGTATATTTTTTAGATTTTTGGTTTCAATACTTACTTTAGAACTACCTACGAGTAACCTAGTATTCAATTTTCATGCCTTAAGTATAGAACTTGAACATTGTTTTAATTTTTAGCTACAAAATAATTTGCAAATGTTCGTGATTTTGACGAATTTTGTTAAAATTTGAACTTCAAAATTTCAAATGCTAATAAAAAAAATCATGCATATTATGTAACATTAATATTTTCATATCAATATTTATAGAAAAAAAACTAAACAAAATTAAAAATTGAAAATATCTATAAATAGCTCAAAAAATCCAAAATATTTTGAAAATATTATTATGACGTATAGAAAATTATAAAATAGACATAAATTATCGAGTAATTATAATAAAAAAAACAAATCGATTTTGTCAAAAACTAGTTTTGTTTAAAAATTCCCGTTTTTTATTAATTTTTTTGAGTTGATAATTTTTTAAACACTTTTTTGAAAATCATTATGAATTTTTAACTTTTGATTCCTCTGTAGTACTAACTAAATAATACTTTTCTACCAGAAAAGATGCTCTAATAGAAAATTGAAGCATTTTTACTGCCCCGAAAAGTGACCTCGAGTTACCAAAAAATATGATGGATAACCTAGCCAAATTGTACCTTAAATACCAAACATAAATTAAAGATGAATGTTTTCAATTTTTTGGTTTCTAACGGTAACGTGGGTTATCATGTTACGCAGAGGAATTCTACAGCGGAAAACTTTTGCAATACAAACTCCGACGTTTGAAACATTTGTAAGATTCTGGTTACCTGAACTAAACGGGTCAAACGCTGGATCATGGCGTCTGCAATATTTGTTAATGTTTATATCACCGTTAAGCAAACGGGCAGACAGAATATTCTTCGTCAAACGTTTCCAATGTTTACCGAAACAGAATTTTCATGTGGTACACAAACGGTGGAACCACAAATCACAATGCAAATACCATTTTAATTTGTACTTTATGATTAATTTAAAAACACTGACAAATTTGTAGGTAATCACAATAGTAAACAAAAAAAAATAATAATATTGAAATTACTCATTTAATTAAAATATTATGTGCTGCATAATAAATCGGATTGATAAATAATCTGTCTTAAAGGCGACTTAACCGTAAACCACGAATTCCGGAAAAAAATTCTGCGCTGTGATTGGCTGAATTTAGTGGTTAGTATGCGGTATACTACAATGTTACCATAATATATTTCATATACCAGAGAGTAGAATCAAATCCTACTCGTGGTATGTAGTATACTAGTTTTCACTTACCATTTAACCACTTTGATGCGAACACTTAAATCACTTCGTCACGTCTAAAATTACCGTAAATCAAAAAATGATTTTTTTCCCGAAATCACGGTTCACGTTATTACGATTCAGTGTGAAATCGCCTTTATTCATCGTAATATCCATCGACCAGAACTATAAACACGTATAGGTAATTGTTATTAGTAATTCGCCGACAGCGACACGGCAAACTTGGCTCACGCCTCGCACTAATGCCCATGACAAATAAGAATCTTATCGTCGTAGTAATACCACAGAATAGATGAAACTATGCTATGTGGCCTATCTCGTTTACAATAATATTATTGCCATTGAGTTTCTATCGTATATACTAAATATAGTGTTATTGCCTATGCACGGAACACGGTGTTGGTGGAACACCGCAGAACAATACGGCTTGACGCCTTCACAGCGTAGACCTAAATAAATGTTAGTCAATGGAATATCGACCTGTAAAACGCAACAGTACAGCACCAAATTGTTTTTCACAATAAATTCACGTTATCACAGCGGAGTGTAAACCACGTATATATATATATATATTATTTTGCGGTGTAAACTATTTACCTTGCTTATCGTTGTTTATTCTGATTCAAAAAGAACACTATTATCTATAGTAATATTTGTTATCAGTAAACGATTATTTCTGTGAAATTTCTATTATTTTTTTTTATAATAACTAATGATGTCCTAACTCTGATGTCCATTATACTTCGATACCTACGCCTTGCACACCATCGTTGTAGTTTACAGGCAGCTCACCATTGGTCGTTGGCATTTGACACGTTTAATACGTTTATTGACTTCTTGTGCAGTACACTCGATTCCCATGTATTTATGCACTCGCATTAATCATTACAAGTCGTTACCACATTAATATGTAAGTATGAAATTGATTATTATCTGTCATTTAAGAAGACTATAGAGCGGCAATAGCCTCAAGATTTCTTAAGTTTACATTGTACCTACTTACCATTTTTTTTTTTTTTACTAATTAAACTCAACGTTGAAGTGTTGTTGCTGGACTACTTGCTCCTTTATCAAGCCCAATCTTTAGTCTTATAATTGTATAAAACATTTAATAATTCAGGTGTTCTCTCTCTTAAACTTGTTGTAATAAATATACTATGAAGATATAGACTGGAGAATTTTCAAAAAAAAAAATAATGTATTTGGCACTCAATGATATTAAAACGGTTTTGAATCGTAGAAAGATATTATAATTGTTACTTGTTTGTAAATCAATATTAATATTTTAATGTAATAACAAATGTCGCGTTTATTAGTTTTTACTAGAATACCTAGTTCTAACTATAATATAGCTAACCTTGTTTTCAACAAAATTATCCCTTATTCCATAAATTAACTTATATGAGTATTTAATAAATTGTATTAATTTTTAGTTTTTACTAATAGTTTAGTTCTCCTTTTTATCATTTTCTTGCATTCTCATCCCCATACTGCTGAAAAGTCCTGATATCATTAAGGCCCTTCAACTAATCTAACATTTTTACATTATTTTTTAAGTATACGATAACACAAATTATATTTTATATATAATTTTTTCATTAAAATTAAAAAAAATAACTTTGGTTTTAATAAATTAATATTTAATTAAATCTTTTTTCATCAGGTATTTACAATGGAGAAAAATAATCAAAAAAGATCAGAATTTGAAAGTTCCAAAAACACTTCTTCTGGATATACTATTGAAATTGGAAATACCACTTACGAAAATACTTTGGAAGAACGCATACAAGCTGCTATAAATGCTTCATCAAGTGCTAAATTAGCACAACAAAAATATATTAAAGAAAAATTATCAAATAGTAGGAATGTTAATATTCAAAATGTGACTATTAAAAAATCAATAAATAATGCTCAAGAGTTTATAATTAAAAATAAGCAATGGGAGGCATCTATAAATAAAGCAGATGTTCAAACTTCAACTCATGTTCCTTTATCAAAAAATATTACTAAAACTAAAAATATAAAATCAAATATTGAATCTAAATGTAACACAAGTTGGTCAAAACCTTCCTACAAAGGAGGCGGTTCTATGCAACTCCGATTAGAAGCTATAAAAGCTAATATAAAGTTATCCAGTAAAATTTCACATCAATATAATAATAATTTAGAATCAAACAATCCTTCAAAAAATGTGAGCTTTCAAGATGTTCCTTTAACAAAAAATTATAGTTCAAAATTGTGTAATACTAATATTTCTAAGCTTAATGAGTATAACACTAGATCAACTGTACAAAAACATAATCTTGAAGAAATTAAATATAGTGGACACTGTGATCGTACTAAGGATATTACTTGTACACCATGTAAGTTTTTATTTATTTTATTTCATTTTTATTAACAGTAAGGTACTAAATGTTACATCATATCGAGTGCTATTACAACTATTTATATACAATTACCTACATTTATGATATTAATGACAAATTATGTCGATAATAGCTTACTAAGATTAGTAATATTGATGATATTGCTTTATAATAGTGATGGGGTTAGTAAAGTTAATATTTAGTATTTGACAACTATTTGGTAATTTTAGTATTGATCTTTATGAAAATTCCTTTGTGTCCGTTTGGTGGATATCCTGCGGTAGTCGAGACCGCAGACATCTGTTGTAGGTTTTACTTCCTAGGTTTTAGTGACAAGCTCTGTCTTTAAGCTTAGTGTGAAAGTTTTTTAATTGAGTTTTGATCTAGATATTTATAAAGGGTTTTCCTATCACAATAACACCGAGGTATTTGATTGTGTCATCTTTTCTATTCCATTGTATGACCTGATTGTCTATGTAAATGTTTCTGGGGTTATTGTATCTTTTCAGAGTGAATATTTTAGCTACATTTTTTGTTGGGCTAGGGTTCAAATTCCATTTTTAAATCCGGGAATTATTTTGTTTAATAACGATTGTAGTTTTTAGATTGTTACATTGTCAATTTAGTTTAAAAAAATATTTGGTACAATAAACTCTGCTTAAAATATATTGTATTTTTAAGATTATATTTTGCATTATATTATATTTTTATTTAATTGTGCAGGTAAATCAGTAACATCTGTACAAAATAGACTCATACGTGCAAGAGAAAAAATGATTGCCAAATCCAAAGATAATTATGACTTAAATGATTCAAAAAATGCAATAATTAAAAAATTACCAACATGTGAATGTAAGCAACCTTAAAATTGTATTAAGTTTATTACTTTTTTTTAAATATTAACCAGGGAAAAACACTATTTTAAATAACCTGTAGTGTATAATATTTATACAACAAATTATGATCCAACCAAATTAAAATTGTTAAATTAACAAAAACAAACAATAAGAAATAACTATTTATTATATAAAAAAAAAATGTATTATGAAACAACATACTTTAAGTATAATTTTAAAAAGAAGGTACTTACTCTTTTTCCTTGATTTATAAAATATTGTTGAACTTATAAACATGCAAAATAAAACTACAGAATTCTACATATTATCTTCTCATTCACCAATCATATTTATTATGATCTGATTTTTTTGTTTGAATTGTGCAAATTTAATATTGAAATATTTTATTTTTGTTAAATTTTATTTAAAAAGCTATATAATATAATAATTAAAAATACTGATAAACCTAAGCTATACTAACAAACATAATAGTTTTTATTTGTGTCAACTTTTAATTTACATTGCTTTTCATCTTTGTTTGAATTTTTTAGCAGGTAATATTCACCATGATACAAACACATTAAACCGTAACAATAAAAATAAAACAAAAAGGTTAAATCAACCTAATCAAAGTCTCAAAAAAAAGAAACCAGGACTTGTATCAACTACTAAAAAAATCATTTTCAATAACAATATCTCTGTTTATAAATGTATGGATCAACAACTAATGAATGTTCAACAAAAATCAATTGTACCGATTCTAAATAATATGATTCCATCTAGTTCTTCTGGTGAGATTTATTTATTTTTATTTTTTTATATGACTTGAAGAAATAGTTAATCAATTATAGTATTAAATAGTAATATATTATTATTGTTGTTGTATTTAATAATCTAATTACAGTTTCAGAAACAATTGTATCAACAAAACTGGGAAATCAATGTATTTTAAACAATTCAAAATCTAAGGAACTAGACTCTTTTAGTTTTGTTAGACCACAAAATTCATGGAATCAACAAACATTTGAACATAAAAAAAAGTAATTATAAAAGTAACCCTACAGGAAGTTTTATATCTACTACTGATGGTCTCCAATATTTTGGTGTAATTGCTATATCTATTAAAAATAATATTAATTAAGTTTATACAGTAATTCAATATTTTAAAGAATATTTCAGTTTAAAATTCTTGACTTAAAATCTTATAATTTATATTTTCAATTTTGTATATTTATTGTTTGATAATACTTCCATATTGTACAATCTTCCTCTTATCACTTAATTGATTTCACTTAAGAAATGAATTAATTAGTTTAACTGTAATAATATTTAATTTGATTTAGTTATTAAATATCACATATCAAAAAAAGTATGAATATAATACCTGTTGAATCTAAAAATGGAAAAACAAATAAAACAGTAATGGATATAAAATTTTTCTTGAAAGGCATACTAGTGATAATTAATGTAATAATTATAAATGATAAATGTAATTTATTTAGCACACAATTAAATAATGATGAGTCTATGGAATGGGAAGATATTGAAACAGACAATATAGTTGAAAAAGTAAACAACAAAATAATTTTATAAATTTGATTTTTTATTTATTTAATTAAAATATATTTAATTTCATAAGGTTAATGACTTAAGAAGAACTAAACATGAATATGAACCTATGGAATGGACACCGGATTCAATCATGCACTCTGATAGAATTAATTACTGTTTAGTGATAGATACAAATATACTTTTGTCAGATTTAAAATCAATTACTATTGTTATAGACAAATATTTAACTGGTAAATTATTAAGTAATACAATTTTATATTATATAAATGATTGATTTAAAATGTATTTTATACAGACTTTGGTTATCCAACAATTGTATTACCATGGCAAGTTTTAAAAGAACTAGATTGCATAAAAAAAAGTGAAAGTACACTTGGTTATCGAGCACGTGAGGCCACTCGATGGTTATTAAAAATGCTTTTAACACATCACCCTAGATTAAAGGGTCAACCTATGACCAAAAAAATTGGTTTGAATTCTGATGATGATATTTTAAAGTGTGCCATAACTGTAAAAGAGAGGGTGAATATTGTAGTAAGTAATTGACTTTATATTATAAAATATTTGTTTATTTATAAATATGTTTTACCGAATATGCCTTTTATAAAAATTTTGTATGAATATAATTATAAAAAACTAATAACTTGATTAATATAATATAAAGTAATAATTTTATTTTTAAATATAAAAAAATAATTTCATATTTTGTTGAGTAATTATAAGCATAGTTTAAGTGAAAAGTCCCAAACCCTGATAATATAAAATATATAAAATATTTATCAATTTCAATTTCCTACAATAACTTTTTGGTTATCTCATATTATATATTTAACATAATACATATTTTAAATAAATTTTATCTTCTTTTACAGTATTTAGTTACTGATGATAAAATTTTAAGCATAAAATCAGAATTTAATGGAGTGTCAGTAAGGAATTCAATGTGGCTCCAAAGTTTAGTTACAGATACAAATCAAAACAACTCTAAAATTTTCCAAGGTAAGTAATAATAATTAGCATACCTAAATAAACATTAAAAACATTTTGTAATTACTAGAATAGGTTAATTTAAAAATAGTTTGTTACAAAAATATCAAAATCTATAATTATACTGAATTATATCTTGGTTAACAATAAATTCTGATATTAGAAAAGCAATAAAATTTTAGTTTAAATATTAACACTTGTTTATAATGTAATTTAAAATATAAATAATAAAATTAAAATTTAGTGAAAATTTTAAGTATTTACGGTTATTTGTTTTTGAATCATATAACGAAAAATTGTTAATTTATAGGTGAATATCCAATGTTAAAAAAATTTGAACTTTAAACACTCATAAAAATTTATTTGACTTTATGCTAAACTTTTCTTTTTTTTGCTAAATGCAGAAAAACTTATGAGGAATCTTGTTTAAAATTTTAATATTTTAAATATATAAAGAAAAAATTTTATGATTTTGACCAATTTTCTTAAAATTCTAACTTCAGATGCTCATTCAAAACTAATAGGGATTTACTCTCAACCTTTTTTAATTTTCACTAACAACCACTTCTGAAGAACATTATATAACATTTTAAAGTTTTTTGACACAGCAAAAAATATTTTATCGACTATACTTAAAAAATAATCAAAATTTTCTTATTCGTCTATAGCTCCAAAAGAGTCTAAATATTTTGAAAAATGCATAGTGTATTAGAATGTTAAAATTGCATCTATTTACAATTATTTTTTTAGAGTTATACCAAAAAATAAAATTAGTTTTGCATAAAAATTTCTGGTTTTCTTAATTTGTTTTTATTTTTCCGACACTTTTGAAAACTACTGAAAATTGTATACTTTTGACCCCCTAGGGAGCTCATAAGAACGATCATAATATAATATGTAATATCTATTATTTTATTTGCTTTTTATTATGTTTTTATCAGTTTTATTGCATAACATCAAAGTCTAAAAATATTTGATATTACTCATTACATAAACAATATATATTATATTGTCAAATGATAATAACAAGATGGTGACTAGTGTTGTATGATTTAGATTTTGAAATTTTGACCAATGAAAAATAATTACACAATACCTAGATATTCCATTAAAGTATCAGAGATTAGACCATGGGCCAACATTTTGTCAATCTTTTACACATAACTAAACCATACATATTTCCATAACCCGTCTAGTATGTTATATAAATATAATTAAGTACTACACTTCCATAGAAATTATGAAGGTTCCCTATTTACTATTATGATAATACCATTGATTATAGAATACCTACAATATCTAAAATATTTAGAAGACAAATATTTGAGAACCAAGATCAAAAACCATATTATTTTAATATTGATAAAAAGTTTGAATTACAATTGTATTTAATAATTTATATCAGCTTTTAACAATTTACCATTAACATAGTAATTGTTCATATTATAAATTAACTATGGCATCTTACCATACAAATAATTAGTAAATGAGTTATATGTTCATAAATAAGAATTAATTTGAATTATTAAATTATTATATATCATTCAACCAGGCCCGGATTGGGCTGTCCAGTTACTGACATAATCTCAGTAAGCTAATCATAAGTGATAAGCCATAATTTAATTTATATATGATAATGAGAAATTAGTACAAAAACATCAGTAAAAATGTAATTAAATTAAATTATTAAACCATACAATTGTATTAATATAAGAAATCTTAAAACTTGATGGATTCTTACCTTACCTATCTAGCTCTACATTTAACATTCAATTAAATTTGAGAATACATATATTATTTTGTTATATTCAGAATTTTCTCTTTTTTGTTGTCCCAAATAATTATCAATATTCGTTTTTAAAATAAAACTACATGCTTAGGTTTAAAATACTTAGTAACTAACATTTATATTTATAATTAAATTTAAGTTTGAATGTAAAAATATTTTGATGAATTTATTATATTTTAAAATTAAATAAACTATTAAGGATTTTTGAAAAGACTCTGATATCTGTTTTTGTTATCTCCATATTATATATATATATATATATATTATAGTATGCATTAAGTACATCAGTGATACCAAACCCTAACCTAACCCAGGTAAAATACCACAAAATTAGGTTGGAGTGGGTAGGATTTTGTGAATAAATTAACTTGCTTATTAATTAACTATTTGCATTTATAGTTATATACATGGATTTGCTCATACAGAACAAGAAAATTATTTTAATATTAAATACTTATTTTTTCAAAAAGTATATTTTGGGAATTATATTTTTCTATTAATTTGGATTCATTACAAAACAATAATTTAATACTATAAAAAAACATATTATTTTTCACTATTTTTAAAATGTGAACATTTAATTTAATATTCCTCAGTAGGATAGATTTTTAAAATTACATTATATAAAAATTTAAATGTTGAACGAATAGTTAATTATTTATAACTCATAAGTATTTAAAGTTTAGATTAATTAAGTTGAGTGATAGAAGACAGAGGTATTCTGCAAAATACTGCTTCTCTAATCTCCTCATCTAAACTTTAAATATTTTTAAGTTATATTCTATTGATTACTCATTCAAAATTACATTTTTATGTATTTAATTTTTTTTAAAGATATTGTTCTGTAGAAATCAATATTAATAAAAAATAATAATTATATAAAAAAAATATTTCCAAAACTGTTAATACCCATTGAGAAAATTTGTATTTATCTTTAAAAGAATCACTTGTATATTATATGTTTTATATTAATTTAAGTAAATAACAACATTAATTGTTATAAATTATTCAACACATTGGATAATATATATCTACCATAATTTGGTCTTGAATCTTAAAATTAAAATCCAAAAAAATAGAAATTTCTTCAACAAATATCTCATATATTTCTTATGTGTTTATTAAAGTTACTCTACAGACATTTTGTGAGTTAAGATTATATGTATCTTAATAACGTTATTTGCTGAATAAAAAATAATCACACGTACATGTATTGATAATAATTATAAATAATTTTAAGCATATTCTTTAAAATTATTTCATCAAAAATTGTAAACATTAAAATTTATTTGTAAATACTAAATGTCCAACTCTTATTATACATCCACACTCCATCAACTAATATTAAGTGCAACAACGACAGCTATGAAATAATTATTTGAGATTAATATAAATTTAACTGGTTTCGGTTAGTGTTTTGCAAATAGTTTTTTAAGCTTTTGGTTTTGGTTACTGTGTTAAAAAATTTTAAGAAAAGCTATATTTTAATCGGTTATAACTGGTTTTCCTAAAACCAGTTTTAAGCCCTATACGAATCTCTTATTTTAAGGTAAGTAGTTAACGCCATGGGGATTGCTCGATTGTGGCCTAATGTGTGTTTCTTTTTTCATACCCAAATTTCAATCCATATAAAGTAGGTGGGAAATACTGTTATCAGAAATACTACTTTCAGTGGTTATTAAAAGTTTAATATCCCAATTGCCTCTTACATATTTTTGTATAAAATAAATATACATATAGTAATTATAACATTTTGTTCAAATTCAAATGAAAAACTTAAGAATAAAGAAATTTTGCTCGTATTTTTAATTCATACAAATCAATCTATTGATACAACATAATAAAATTATTTATTTATTTTATACAATTTATGTCTCATACATATTTGACTATAAAACAATATACAATACATTTTTAATTAAGCTAAGCTTCTTAAAATCATAAAAACAATAGTGATTACAGGTACAGTAGAACCCATCTCATCCACCACTCCGGTTGATCCAACCATAGTATTATCGATATAAATACTTTGAAAATACATTTGGATTTTCCAATTTATAATATGTAGCTAGATGTATTTATAAAATTAATTGACAAAAAATCACTTAAAAAAATTGCCAAGGAACTCAATGTAGGCGTTACAACAATAAGAAATTGGAAAGACATTGAATCATATACAGTGACAATAGATAGTAAAAACGCTCTTAAAAAACACAAAGTATTGAAAAAGCCTAAACTTGAACTGCTTGACAATGCATTGTGGATGTGGTTCTTCCAAGAAAGAAGGAAAAGAATCTCAATATCTGGGTCCATAATAAAAGAAAATGCAATAGCTTTGCACAAAAGATTAAAAGCCAGAAGTGAATTTGCTGCTAGTAAAGGCTGGATTGATCGCTGGAAAACCCATCATGGCGTCAGTAAAAAATGTGTTAATCATAAACAATTGTCTCCTCCTATCTGTAAGTCTAATAATTAGTTGGCTACTGCAGATTAAAGCCAATGTTTTTGCTAAACACAACATCCGTCCTAATAGAACTCATATTCAAATTATCAAACACTTTCTAGAATCCCTTAGTCCTTTAGCTCACCCTAAAAATCATACCTACCAGCATGTATGACTTTTACATACTATCAAACCTCTGAAAACCATTTTTTTTCAGTTTGAGCAACAAGTTATTTAATAAATATCCCAATACTAGCCGAAGTCCTCAATGAATCGACATAGCTCCTTTTCTATACTCTTTTTTTGTCTAGGATATATAATAATCCCTAGACATTGTCCTAACAATAACAAAATCAGCGATTTAGTAACATGGAAACCATACTAATTTAATCTGTCTGGTGGCACTACAGAGCACTCATTCTGTTATTTCTAACATAAATATGCAAGTGATTTAAATTACTTATTGTTCTTTATTCTGTAGACAAGTTTATTTATTAATAAAAAATATATAGAAGTATAGCCAATAAGCTTGTAATAATATGGATCTCGATTGTAATAAACATCATAATTCTTATAATAGGTATCAATAATTGACTTAACTAACAAACAAAAAATATGCTTAAATTTATCATTCAATTTTCATTTTCAATTATCATTCAACAGAATATTCATTGGGATTTTTTCAGGATGTTTCCTTCATACTTGACGCATCTTCATCAAGTGACAAGTGGAAGGTTATACACAAAATGTATGGTGCCCTTTGCCCTTTTGGTAAATCATGTATTTTATCAAAGAAATGTTTGATTAAATTGAATATAATCCTTAATTTTACCAAAATTAATAGTTAAATTTTAATCTAATTATACTATCAAAGTTGTAATTATGTTTTCTTTCAACAATAAATACTTAAATCTATTTTCTTTAAATAAAATAATAAAGATATTGTTAATTTGATATACTTACAGGTAAACACGTACATACATAAATATTTTGGTATAAGTATTATTAAAATTATTACAAATAACCACATTAAAAAAAAAAAAATGTCTTAACATTTATTTCCATATTTTTTATGATTGAAAATTTGTTTTTTCTTTGTGTAAATAATAATTACTTATATAATAATATCATAAATCTTTATTATTCATTTCGATAATGTATATTTTATCAAAACATGTTTATCCGTGTTGGGTAAGTTAAGGTTATTATTTTCCCCAATATGTTTAAATAATGGTGTATATGTTTAATGTGTTTTTATATTATATATATTATACATATAAATGTAGAGATTAAATTTGTATTCTAAATATTCTGTAAAAATAAAATATCTATTCATTTTATGTGTTAAAATAAGTGATATATTTTTTATTGTTGTTTTTATTGTAATTTAAGTAATTATTATTATATTTAATTATAAAAAAAAATATAAGATATTGCCTATAGACTGAAATTAATTATATAACAATGTATTACTGAATTACTTTGTTTTTAATTTGAATATAATTAAATCTGTGATTATAAGAATTGTATTTTGTCTTAAATATCTGATAGTTATGAAACAAATCTTTATTTATGATATTGTATTTAATGATAATAATATTTATTTTTATTCCATTTAACAATACAATAAGTACAAACAATTATAAAATATCCTAAGTAATTTTTAACTATTAAATTAATTTTTTTAATCAACTAAATATTATTCATTTTAACTCTTTATAAAAATAATATTCTTTTGGCTTAGATTATATTCATGATAGTAAAATGTTTTAGTATGTATCTTTCGATCTAGCTAGATTATATTAGTCTTGCATAAATTAGTCATTCTTCAATATATTTTAGGATAAAAATTTAGGTCAATTTATCTTGATTTGAAACAAATCATTACTTGTTACTGTTAATCATACAATACATACTTATATATTATTTATATACATTTTTTAGGTTATTACTATAAAATACAATACTTAACACAAGATTAATAGCTGTAAATTAAACTACTATATTTACTATTTCTGTCAAACAATTTAAAAATAAGGCCATTATTTCATATTTCTTTAAATATGATGAATACTTTCGTTCATTTAAACCAATACTTCAGCTAAAAATTATCCAGGTTTTAATAACTAATTTATACTTCTATACTGCAATTAGTTTCTAGGAAGCTAAATATAAGAACCCATAATAAATATTTTATACGTTAAACACACCCATTAGGTGAAACAAAAGATACTAAAGGATAATTAGTTAAAAATTATGTACATTATAATAGTTGATAGTTTTTTTTCATTTAATACTGAACTATGTAATGTTTACTTTTGATTTTGGTTCTCATTATTGCTTCTGAAACAAAAGCCTTAAGTAATGATCGTGCATGGGTATGTAAATTTTATTTTGTGGTAAAATGTTTAAAAATAAAATTATTTAATTAAATACTAATAAATATAATTTTATTTTAAGTAAATTTTAGTGGTTTTTATTTTGCTTAACTTAAAAAACTATTATATTTTAGAGGCTGTTAAAAATTATCCAATAATTGAAAACAAATCAATTTTGAAATTTGAACCTCATTTGGAACATATCATATTAAGAGTAAGTAAAATACAATTTTTAATCCCCTTTTATAGCATTATTTTATTATAAATAGTATTTATAAGATCATAATTATTTATACATCAAATAATATGTATTGACTTATTATTATTTCTAATTTTATTTATGTAACCATATACACTTCTATATTTCTGCAAAAATATATTAACATTGTTTGCTATTCATAATTTAGACTTTAAATTAGGGAACAATGTTCACCATGTACTACTAATGAACTTACCTCTATATTTGTCCTTACTTAAATTGGATTCTATGTTCTGCAGATAGGTAAACATTATAATTAAATACCATTCCCTTAAAGTCTCTACCAAAAGATTTCTAATTTAAAAAAGCTGTAGTCGAGAAAGCAGTCCTAGACTGTAAATATATACGACTAGTAAATATGAATCAAAATGTTCAAAAACATGTCTCAGGAGAACAGCTCTCATTCAAACTACAATATGACCTTAGAAGAACCAAATTTTACCAAAATGAAGATGATGATATTATCTATGTTTATATGTTGAATCTAATAGATACAGTCTACTTAGTTAGTTTTTTATATGATCCATAACAAATTATGTAAAACTAAATACACAGTTAATAAAAAATTATGTATCTTAATTATTGCAAAAAACCAATGTAAAAACATCAGAATAATTGTCATCTTTATGTTTGGAAAGTTTATTGATTGTATGGCCAATGTAACCCAAATTATAGCAATTCTACCATAACATGTTATTGAACACAATAAAAACAGGTATGTTACGCATTCTTAACATTGAACTAGATGAGCAAGCATTCTACAAAATTACTCAATAAACAATTATTCTAGTAAATACTCAAAAATCTTTAATATCCTTATTATCATTCATTCCTATTTTAAATAGATAAAAGTAAAATTTTTTACAAGAAATGTGTTAAAATATGTTGTATTATTGTTTATACCTATTTACCAGATGATATTTATTCAATGCTTTTTATGAAATTTATTAGAGTTAAATAAAGTGGTATTAAGAATCAAATTTATTTCTAAAAATTGTTTTTTTTTTTTATTCTCATTTTTTGTTATAAATAAGTTGTTGTATTTATTAAACAGGTCTTAAGATATGCTGTGGGTCTTAATGTGAATTATTCAGTACATACACAAAAGTTATGGTGGGAAGTATACTCATTGTCAAAACCATTCAATTTAACTCAATTGTTAGTAAAGCTAAAAGAACATTGGAATATAGTAGCATCTCCTCATCAATTACTTAAAGCCCCTAAAAAACAATTGGATTATATGGAATATTTTTTTCATGATCTTAAAAAAATCTGTAAGTTAAAATTATATTTAAATTATACGCTTAACATTTTATTATAATTGAATGAGCTTAAATAATATAAAGTATGCATCTAATATGTTATTTCATGCTATTAATTTTGTTCTTTTCAATAGCACCTGAAATTAGTCTTAGTTGGATTGAGTTTTACAATTTTCTCAAGTATTGTACAGAAACTATAATTGCTTTACCTTATGAATATTATCATATTACTGATGTACTTTTAAACGATTTGATGGTAAGATTTCTTATTATCTTAACTAAAATTGACGAATAAAAATAATAATTTCTTTAAATAACATTTAAAACTGGATTTTCATTGTTATTATAAAATTTATAATTATTGAATTATTTGTATGGTTGATCTCCATTTGGGAACTTCTGTTGAATAACGGTGAAAATTATGATATATTCCAAAACAATGCAATTTTTTATATTGTTTACTTTTGCTAATCTGTCTAGAATAATTAAAACATTTTGATTCATCAACCACTAACCAGTATGTATTAAGTTTGTGCATGAATTAGCTCTATTTTACTATAAATACATTTAATTTCTATAATAAATGTATTGATTGATAAGTTTTTAAATTATTATAAATTAGGGCATACGATTTCACGTGTACTTAAATACACGGGTACACGTGTAATTATGAAACCCGTGTATTGATCCGTGTATTTAATGTTACACGTGTATTATATATTACACGTGTATTTAATATAACACGTGTATTTAATATTACACGTGTATTTAATATAACACGTGTATTTAAGGGCTTGAAACCGAAAAATTTTTTTCGGTTTTTAACGGTTTAAACCGGTATTCAAAATCGGTTTCAAGCCCTGTTTAATATTACACTTGTATTTAATATAAATGTAAATATAAATGTATTCAATGATAAAACTATTCTGTGGTATGACTTAGCAGACAAAGCACACACAGAGCATAATATAATATAAGTATAATCTGCAACGACGTCCTTGACCATCGAACTAACTATATAGTGTATACTATAGTGTACGCCTGTGTACTACTGTTAATTTTTTTTTTTTTTATCCTAAATTTATTAACATTTATAAATTGTTATACATTATAAATTATTATAGATCATTAAAAACACGTGTAATATTAAATACACGTGTTATATTAAATACACGTGAAATATTAAATACACGTGTAATACTAAATACACGGTTAAATACACGTGTACTTAAATACACGTCTACCCGTGTACACGTGTACTTCAAATACCCGTAGGAAATCGTAAGCCCTATTATAAATGTTTTGAGCATTAATGATGATTACAGCAGAGCAAATGAAGACAGCTCCTTAATGAATAAATTGTCTTACAAAAACTAATTATCATACCATACATAAAATTTATATCTAAGTTACATTTATTCAATTTAATTGATTTTTTTATATATTTTTGTAACATTTGTTTATGTAATCATAAAACTTATAATTTTACCTAAAACGCTTAGTTCTTATTAGTACTTTGATTCTATTTTTTATTGTTACTTGCAATATTTCTTATTACTAAATGCTGTGCTATATAGCATTTTATACTGTGTAGTTTGTATATATTGTGGTGTCTTATTTTAGAATAATTCAATTTGATTATAACATTGAGCACAAAATGTCATTAACAGTTGCATACCTTTTTTTTTAACTTTGATAGCTATTATTTCTCTGTACTTAATTTATTTTTCTATTTGCTTAACTTTATTAAAATTTCTTTTCAGTAAATATATATTCACAATATAATCACTAATTATAATATTTTATTATATATTTGTGTTAAAATATATAACTGAATTTCAGAAAGCTAGAAGATCTTTAAAACAGAAACTTAATTGTACCACATTAGGTGATGAGTCAGTTTATATGTTAAGTAATTTAAGTATTTCAAACAATAATGCTCAACTTAACATTAACATTGACAACATTTTACATAATGTTTCCAAGAGCGTTGATACATTTTGGTAAATTGTTTATGCTAATAATCATTTGCATACCTTAACAAATGTATTTGATTTTTGTAGCTCATATATATACAATGATAATGGATTTAAACGCGACTGGTCTGAAAATGAATTAAAATATGGTGTACTTAAAAGAATAAATGTTGATGAGAAAATTAAAGACTATTGTAGTAAATTATCAAATATTATTAAAGTTATGTTAAAGTATGTACCTATATAATGTATACAACTTAAGCATTGTCACAATAATAAAATAATAAATTTCAGAATAAAATCATTAAAAACTGAACAAATACTGGAATCTAACATAATTATTGATGCATTTTTAAAAGCAATAACTGAATTCAATAATGACCCAATGAACTTGAATAAAGAAAATGTTACTGATTATTGTTTGCTGAAAGATAAGTATGTATTAAAAAAATATGTAGTTTAATATTTCCTGTTAAATAATTTATAATTGTATTTCAGAAATTCGTTTTTTCATATATTGATATCCTTTCAAAATAATTTGGCGGCCATGAAAAATTTGATTACTGCCATTAAATTATAGTATTATTTATTTATTAATTTATGGTTTATAATTAAAAGTTGATTCTAACTAATGTGTTAACATTTTATAACATTAATATATTTTTAAATTTTTAATTTTTTTTTGTATGATTTTTATTTATTGTTATCGTCCTATTGAATACCTTTGTTACTTATTGATTTATTCCCACGTGTAACAAAAAATGTTTAAAAAAAAAATCGTATCAAAAGTGTTAATGCTGCACAATTTCTCTCTCATATACATGTATCTTTATATATGCTCGCTGTAAATACATTAACAGGTTGAATATCTTAATAAATAAAAAAAAAATTGTTATATAGACATCAGTAAAACTAGTTATTATTTATATAAATTTAGTATTTATAAATTTGCATTTAAATACAAAAATATCTTAAAATAAACTAGTTATGTAGGCTGATATACTGTCTTCATTCAGAATCATTTTCATATACAATGATTTATATCATTAAATACAAATTTCACATATCCATAAAAATGACCCACTCGACACCTACTCTACAGCAAAGCGGTACCCACTTGCCGACCTTATTTTTATTTTTGTCAAGAACATAATGGACCACACTGGACATGCTCGTGTTGGGTCCACGAAGAATTAACAATAAATTGATTAAGAATATAATTTTTTTATTACGCACCAAATCTTATACATTAAAATATATTGAGGTTTTAGCTATGTGAAAGAATAAGTTTACCCATGGTAAAGCCATGCCATGCATAACTAATTATGGTCAGTAACCTACATAACTAAATATATTTTATGATATTACTGCTATTAAGTAGTAATTGCTAAAGTAATTAATTTTACTTTTAATAATACAGTAGGTTAAATTATTTTTTCTGAAAACATTGCACTTGAAAATATCACTATGTGTATAAAATATAATAATGTACTTTAAAAGTTTCAAGTACCCACGAATAGTATTTATAAATTACAACAAAATAACTAACATCGTTATTTTTTTATTTAAATATCTAATTTCGTCAAAATTTGGACTTAAAATGTCTATAAAAATCAACAACGTAAATATATATTTTAGATTTTTTGGTTACAATATTAACTACTTACAAAGAACCTTTTTCTTTAAGTTTTCAATCCTTAGTTATAAAAATTGAACTTTTTATAAAATTTTAAGTACAAAATAATATGCACATTTTTGATATTCTGATGAATTTTGTCAACCTGTGAACTTTAAAAGCTTATAAAAAAAAATCATACCTATATATATTTTAAATTTTTTAATTATTATAAAAATAACTTATGAGGAACTTTGTATTACATTTTCAATCCTTAACTATAAAAATTGAAAATTTTATACTACAAAATAATTTTCAAATTTTTGATATTTTCACAGTATTGCGATACATCATCGTGTGGATTTCAAAGTGGTGTTGTCTGGGCTTAAGGATTCTTAAAATTCAATAAAGGGGCAATGGCGTTTTTGCTGGTGCTCGACAGTTTGCCTATCTATATGATATAATGTACATATTGTACATCTTTGTTGCCTACACAGCATATATATGATTGAACAAAGAATTACCCAGGTAGGTACTCAAATCATGAAGTAGTATTTAGGTATATTGTATTATAATTTGCATTAGACATCATCAACCTGTCATATCTCAGCTTATAAAATATGTTCTCATATTGAAATGCACAGTGTTCTTCATTAAATAATACAATTGTATTATTTAACTTAAGAAAACGTCGTACCCGCATGTGTTGTCTCCATCTTACATTCGTACGACATAGCAAATCAAAGTAAATTATGATCGTTTTAAAAATGTACAGTTTCATAAGGGTCATAACTTACTAAAAAATAACAATATCAATAAAAGCCCACATGGGGGCCCTAGATAAATAATCTTACATTTAAATTTTATGATAGGTCAATTCACTCTAATATCAAAACTAACAGCACAATATTGAAACTGGTGAACAAAAATTTGCTATGTCGTATGTGTGTAAGACGGAGATAACCCACGCGGATACGACGTCATCTTAATAAGGTTTACGTTATGCTTTTGCTCTATTCTATTGGGCTTTAACTAGTGCACTGTAGTTTTTATCTTAATATAAATGAGCTAATAATATAAAATTTATTATTCATAATAAAATTGTACATTTGTCGCATAAAATTATTATATTTTTATTCATAATGTTTATATAATATAAATTGGTTTGAATCCAACTTTTGTCTGTAACCAATTCTGTACAGAGTATTGGCTGATTGCTTCATCAAAAACGTGGAACGTGTATGCATGACGCGAATACTGTGACGTGTTGTGTTCACTTTTGTGCACCACTCTTCCGTGTATTAAGACTAGACTGGCTGCGAATTAAATCCATTTATCGTTTGAATATATATACGAGTATATCAGTTTTAAAACCCATAACATTATAATATACCTACATTGGCGCAAATAGAGAGGGGAAATTGGGAGGACTTGGTCCCTCAAATATCGCCAAGTCACCCCAGTTCAAAAGCTATAGTAATTGGTAGATGAATTACTCATTGTTATATATTCTGTAGTACTAAGAATGTTATGGAGGGAAAGGAGGCTCAAGTCCCCCCCACCCAAAAAAAAAAATTAGGCTATTTGCGCCTACTGCCCAAACTATATTATATAGAATATAAAGCTTACATTTCTCAACGGCTAACGGTACGTACAACGACTGTTCGTATTCCGGATGCGTTCCCTGGAAAACTGTTCGACTTGTTGTACACTTTTCCGTGTTACGAATTAGACGTTTATGTATGTCGGTCTTGTGCGAACCCGGTATCGCCCACAAACAACCGTTCTCTAGCGTGGCATCGTCCAAGGCTATCCAAAATCCGACCAATGACTCGGGTTCCGTGAACAGGAATGTGGAGTCTTGATGTGAAATGACTATACAATATTTGTAAATTATATGTATAGGGTATACATGCTGATTTGAGTTGTTAGGTACCTATTATAAGAAAGTTCAGTGGCGCAACTATGGGTGGGAGAGTCACTGTGAACCCCATCCCGACCACCAAATATGTTTGATATTTAACGGAATCTATACGTATTGGTTATATAATTTGTATAGCAATTTGAAACATAAAGTTGTAACGTATAAATATTTAATAATATGAGTCTATACATTTTTTCCGACATGTATGCATTATCTATAAGCAATTGAATTTGTAATTTACAGATTTTACTCATAAACCTAAATGAACATATCCTCCCTCCTCCTATTCTGGTTGCGACACTTCATACGTCATATTCGTACTGCATATACTGCCTATTGCAATATTGTATACCACCAACCCTGCTCAATTTCTAAAATTTAATGTGGTAATACCGAAGTATTGAGATTCTTTAAAACGCAAATAGTGTTGTTATATCTTTTAAACGAATAAAATAATATTTTGACAACATATTGTTTTTACTAAATAACCTTTAACACTTTTACTAATTGTTAAATTGTTTTCATCTATATTAATATCGTCTATAGAAAAAAAGAAATTGTTTTAATGAGCCATGGGAAGCATATGTCTTATACAGTTCAACCAGCATAACTAGTTGTGACCATTGGCTCAAATAGGGGTGGGGGGCTTGTGGGGACTTAGCCCCCCCTCTCTCGTTCAAAAGCTAGTAATTAGTACTAATTGTTATATTCTGTGGTACTATAAAAAAGAATGCTTATAAGCATGTTATGAAAGGGGAGGGGGCTTGAGTCCTCCCAAAAAAAATTTAGGCTATTTGCGCCTATAGTTGAGACATAGACGTAAATAGGGTTTGTAAGTACATAGAGCTCGATCCGCAATAGTTTTTAAATTAGGGTGCTACTGGATATACTCCCACACCGCCATAACCACCAACAATATTTCATCAACGACACCACATTATATTATAAATTATAATGCAATCAGATAATTAGATTTAGTATATATAGGTATATAAATGTATTTTCAATATTTCCATTAATACTAAAAAAAAAAACCTAATAAACTAATATATGTAATAATCAATAAGGTAAATTAATAAAAACAATTGTAACTAAATTTCAAATAATCTCGTAGAATTATTTTAATAAGTATATTGTACAAGTTCAGTAGCGGACTGAACTTAAATTTTAATTGACGCAATTTAATATTTAAGTACCTATTTACCACCACCCCACAATATCACTATAGGTACATTATTTACTTATAGCAAAGTTATGATGTAAATAAAATGGCACTGAAAGTGGTCAGGCCGTTACTGGAACTTATAGCATACAGACTTCGCAGCGCCACTGTCATCACCGTAGACGGATAGGCCTTCCAGAAAGCCTGAAATTTCCCGGTGGTCCACCTCCATATTTGGGCAATAGGGACCTTTTTATGTTTGTGTACACGATAAATAGTCGAAATAATACTTTTATAATTTTCCACTTGAGTGACTTTTCTGGTGCGAATGTGAATTTAGTTGGTGCATTCGAGAGGTCAACATTGTACATTTTTTTCGTGCAACTGCCCTACTTAAAATATCCCGGTAGCCCAAAAATGCAGGCCTATCTGCCCGTGATCACCACCACTTAGAAGAAAAGTTGACTCGGCCGCTTCAAAATTAAGAACCTTTTGCCACGTCACTGCTCGTGTTATTCTACTATTAGGCATACCTATATATAAACTGACCTTCGCCGCCGATACCGGGATTTTTGTAGATGTACATGCTCTGCGGAACTACAGGCTTCGTCAGGCCCAGAGCTCGGCAGACGTTTGCCACCTTGTCGCCGTACGTGCACGCCTCGAAAGTCGGATGCAACCTGTGTAAGGCATGGCCGACTTTGTTCAGCGCCAACGAGGCGTCGACCAGCAGGCGTCCGTCGTCGTCCAGCGCAGCTTTTTCGTAAAAAAAGGATATTTTGTCGGCACTTTCTATAAAATAGTCGTCGGCGACCTATAATGTAATATTATTATATATTAATATTAAACATAATATAGGTAGGTAGGTATTACCACGAGCGTGCACACGGGATGTGCAAGGTGTATGCTGGGTATAATGGCGATTTTACAAGCAGTGATGGGATAGAACGTGCATTTCGCCAGCAGCCCCAACTCCCAAATCCAAAATTTAAAATTTTTTATGTTTAACGCATCAATGCGCCATTAGTGTGAATTTGTAAGACTATTTTCAGAATTTTCTAACTTCAGATACTCGTAAAAAGCTATTGTGAATTAACGCTTATATTTTTTTTTTAATTTACACAGAAAACAACTTATGAGGGACCTTCTAAAACATTTTCAAATTTTTTGTAAAAAAGTTTGGCTATGACTATAGCCTGTAGAACTATGATATTAAAAAAAAATTTTGAAAATGAGTGCCATGAATTTGAGCCCAGGGGTGGAAAATGTCTAAATACAGTCCTGCTTGTAGATGTCGACTATCCAATGGTGGACATCAGGAATAGCCGGAAAGGTAATTGGTGGATCGCCCCCTCCCGTCAATGTACCTAATGTATGTGTTAAATTTTAATTCAATAATAAATTATTGCATACAAAAAAACGATTTTTTGCAAAGGCGGTCCATCACTCTATATATTAAACTAAGTAAATTTAAAGTACCTATATCTACGGTTATTCCTTTTTGAATTGCAGCAAAATAAAAAATTATTTTTAAAATTATTATTTTATTTTTTTTATTTTACGCATGAATATACAATTTCGTTCAAATTTAAATTACAGACCCTCATAAAAAGTTTATTGTAGATAAACGCTCAATTTTTTTTTTTAATCTTACTTATAACAACTTATCTGGAGCATAGTATTACATTTTTAAGTTTTTTAATTATATTATTAAATACTAAATACCATATTTTTTAAACTGTTCTGTTTTATAAAAAATATTTCATATAGTTCATAAATTTTATTTCTATACATGGTGGTTATTGTAGTATCGTAGTTATATCGATATTATATTAAAGCTTTTCTACAAATAAATACAGTGAAGGGCTCAGACAATTTACACATGACAAAAAAAAATACAACTGCATCAGCATAATCCTTTCTATAAGAAAAAGGGCCTGTAATTTACATCTCCTTGAAAGACATTTTTTCTTAAACGACTCAATATTAAAATAAATTTTTTTTGTTATTTGGCCTTAAAAATAGATAGATATAAGTATTGAAGTATTATGATACAGAAATAGGAGAATTCAAAACTTATGCAGGTAAAAATACCACTAAAACTTGGTGGATAAATATTTATTTTTAAATATTTCAATACCTAATAGCACATTTTAAATGTGATTTTATTTTATATTTATAAATATTGATTTTATAACTGCGCTATCTTTACTTTTTTTGTTAGAGGAAAGGGTCCAATTTTTAGTAATGCATACCACGCTAACAACGGAAATCAATGCGCACGCAAAAAAAATAAAAAAATGTGTTATGAATGGGGGGGGGGGGAGTATATTATTACTTGTTTCGTTTGACTGGTGACGAACACGGTCTTAACGTCACCCGGCACTTTCTCTGTGAGTTTTTTTCCTGCATCCTTAAGCTCCATTGTCTCCTTTTCGCTCAGAAATTTTGTTATGACGACGTAACCATCTCGATCAAACTGTAAAGAAAAAATGTTTAAACTCCATTAGTAAAATAATATACTATTCTCTATGATAAAAATAATCTTTACAAGCGTTGTTAGCGAGATGTATTTATTCGTATTGTTGGTATAGGTTAGGTACATAGGTTTATTAGTATAGGTTTAATATTTACTTTTGACTTTAAATCTTCATAAATCATTTTACTTTCTTGTGACATTGATTTCAACGTTAAACTGAAAATAAAAACGAATAATTATGATAATATTATCATCGCATATCGGAAAATAATATCGCGATGCGTATAATATGATTATATTAGACATTTTATACAAGTCCAGAGGTATTGAAACTGTACGTCCCGGCTCCAAAAGGTCGCGCACAGTATTCCATTAAGTTGATTTAGGGGATACAAAATCTGAATTTTCATAAGTAATCTGCAGTAATTGAACATAAAACTGCATTAATTTATAGATATAGTTAGTGACTGATTAAATGTTATGGATTTTTAAACGTAACGTTATATTACGTGCAGTTTTATTAGGTAGTTTACTGAATATACCATAATAGTATATGATAAGGGTTTTAATAATGAGCTAAATAATTATTTGAACGCATAATTTTTATATGCTCAGTATTGTTATTGTTGAATGAAGTTAGATAGTTCTTTTTTTTTTAATATCATGTTAATATTAGTGGAAGGTATGTATATATATAATACATATTTTTTTTAGTTAAGTTTTGCATTTACAATTACAATAATATACATAGAAATATTAAAAAATGTAAATAATGTATTTTTTTATATTTTTAATAGATATGGGAAAAAAATTAGAGGATAGTAGAGGATAGAAATAAGTGTTTTCTATTAACTTAACTTGTCCTTTAAACGATATTATTTAATTTGGTTGCAGAAAGTTGTAGCATATTATATTTAGAAGTTAGAACCTTTTGTATTTAAAAATTACTTTATTTGTATTTACCTTCAAATTAGAGAAAAATTATGATTCACAATAAAACTAAACGACAAAAATATTCTACTTTAATTTGAATATATTTTATATTTTAAAATAAATATACTTTAATCAGATTTTTTTTTAATCTCAAAAAAAAAAATATTAAAAATAATATTATAAATATTATCGGAATTTTCAAAAATTGGTTTAAAGACTTAATAAATGCACAATGTAAAAACTAGGTTTTAAAACAAACTAAGCACCCAAAAAATAAAATAATATTATAAAAAAATAATTTTGTTCTGCTAAGAATCCTTTTTCCAACACTGGTGCGGTCGAGAGTATTTATCAAGGGAGCCACTACACATTTAGCGAAGAGGAAAAAAATAACGATAAAGACAATATTAATGTATTATTATTTTGTTCCAAAACATTTGATTTCAGTTTTCTATGAATAATTGTTTTTAAACCCGTCATCTCGATATAACATTGATATACCTAATTATAATATATTTATAAAATATATATTATATTACTATATAAATTATGAATCATTAAAACAAATTTTATTTACCGTCTCTTTACTAATATTTTGAGATCCTCCAAAATGTTGTGAAAAGACGAAGGAGCCGTGGAACGAAAAAGTTTGAATATCTCTGCACTCTATACACATTAACAACTATTATAATACTATTACATATGTATACTTTGTTCCAAAAATGAATAATATTATACCGGTCGGCGACTGGTTTTTGTCAGGCGGCGCGCATCTCCCACATAACGATATAGGTAACTATAAAAACCTTTGCCTATAATACAAACAAATATATATATATATAGTTAGTATGATAAGTCACTTACCGGTAGAAGGGGAAAATAGTGCATAATATAAGCATTGATTATAATAATATTATGTAAATATAATTTAATCGATGATAATAGTGTAGTATAGAGTAGAGTTGGACCGAACAAACTACTAAAGAGTGGTTTACCGTAAAGCAATAGCAATCCATGCACGTGTCAACAAATGTTCAAACTACAAGAGTGCAAGGTACAAATGTACGAGTTCTATAGTCAGATAACTATAATAATATAGTAGTGTAATAATTAGTATTTTGTAATATGTAGACAATTTGTATTGATTAAAAATGTTAAAATATCAATCATAAGACGACAGCTGCTCGTTGAACTTTGAGTCGATATAATGATAGGTATGTTTTATCTTATATATGGCAGGCGAAACAATAATACCACTCAATAATAAAAACAAATACACCAATACACTGTTAAAATATGCTTGGTACATGAATTTATTTAATAACGTGCGCCAACCCACTTAAACACGCCGTTAATAATCTAGCTAGTATAGCTAGTAATAGGTATACTATATACTATTTATCATAGAACCTCGACAAGTCGAAATTCAAGAGAAATATATTTTTTTTTCACTTATTGAAATTTTTCACTTACTATAAGGTCAACAATTTACTAAAGTTTTCGCACGTGAACGGCATTTATTTTGAACTATCGAGGTTCCTCTGTTGCACATACATATATATTATCTTATACTATGATTAATGTTAGCATAATAGATGTATTTAAAAACTAGAAAAAAAAATTGTATTATAATCATAGCAGTTTGTATTTAAGATACGCCCGCTGCGTATCGATTTCGTAAACGCATACCACGCGGTGCTGGTCAAAATTACCAATTACGTGTTTTTACGTGCTATCGTGTGCCTAAAAATATATAATTTGAGATACGAATTCCACACTCGTGTTATACTTATTTACAGTGATATACGCTGAACAACGCTGACGGGGGAAAAAAAATTAAAACTTAATGCTGGCTGAAGTAATAAAACTAATAGAAAACCAATGTGGAAATGACGCCTGCAAATGTTCGCAGCGAACGTGTTAAATGTTATAAATCTTAAAGTATTTTCATAATGATAAATGAGTGAATACCAGCTACGATTCCGTTGTTTTGGGATTTTATATCAAAACCAAATGTAAACCAAAATGTAAGTAAAAACTATTTTTTGGTTTGAATTTAAATCTTAATATGGTCTACATACAACGAATAAGAATATAATATAATAAAATGTTCTATAAACAAATATTATGTATATACTTAATATAATATATATAATCATTTGTATATAAGCCAAATACAATAAATTTACATCGGACACATATTATATTATACTCCCTCCGTCATCCCGTTAACTACCGCTTTATGGAAAAAATAAAATATCATATACGAGGAATAAATATAATATAACATAGCATCATTTTGTGTGCCAAGGAAATTCCCTTCCCGTGCGAGTCACTATTTTTTGTCGAGTTTCTGTTTCATGTAGACAACAGCACGGTAGTAATAAGTAGCAACCCAATTATCTATATACTAACAAGTATCCAGCATGTGTATTTTAATAAGATTTGGATAGTAGCCTTTCTGCCCGCTACATTCTGGGGTTTTCATTTTACCGACCTTAATGTCAAGTTGGGCAATCGGAGTGGTCACACGATTTTTGCTCAGATTTTTGAACCACATCATGTATTGTTCGGTGTTTGGATATAACTATACAACTACACAATAAGGCAATATAAGTCTAAATGTGTTAAAGCCCACGCAATACAGTATACATAAATACCTATCATAATAAAAAGTAAAAAAACATAATTTCGTTGAAACTAGAACCCTTTTTTCCTCCGAGGAACATAAAACCTGGTGGGAAATGTTTGCACGGTACTGCCCAATCGGTCTCATATTGATTGTTCTATAATTGAAGGGTGACATTCTAACGTACACTATTGCCAAAAAAATCAAAAAATTAGTTATACATCAAAACACATAGTAAAGATGGCGGGGAATCGTTTAAAGCTATCAAATCAAATTATGCTTAAATGTATTATTTTCAATTAATATATCGATTGAAAATATCACGATCGCGGCAAAATGCACTACTGCCATTGATGAAAATTTGTCAAAACGTCATTCTATCTAACAATTTGTCCAAAGTGTACTATTACCCATAGTATTTTAAAAATCAAACTATTTCCATGATTATTTTCAAAATGACAAAATGTGTTATATCCAAAATACGTCATTGCGTACTATTGCCCATGTGAAAATAGATATTTAGTACATTGATTATATTCAAAACGCACTAAGTCCATGTGTTACAAAAGAACAAATTAAGTTTATTTTAAATTTTAAATTTATATTTATTCTAAATCCATGTTATCACTGTAGCTGTGCGGATTTACATTTATATATAGTGATTATAACAACCAAATAGTTAAAAAATCTAATTGTTAAATTATTTTATTTTTATAATAGTAATTATTTTCATTTTACTATTAATGATGCTAAACTTATTTTGTTGTATTTAAACTATATTAAATTACATTAACTACTATTTTAAATAGGCATACCTAAGTAATATCTACTTGTTAAAAATCCTCTTTTTATTTTATAAATAAATTATTATTTATATCAAAATTTATATATATATTTAATATTGGCATTATGTTAGAACTTCTAACTTAGAACACAAACTTACTAAAGTCATTATCGATCATCTTAAATGTATTATTGATGCAAGTCAACTTTATTTTGAATATTTAAATTTATTTCATTTATAGTAATCATTATCTGGAGGAAATGTGAAATAAGTACATTTTGAAAAAACGTGATTTAATATTATCTAAATTCTAAGTTTACATATGGATAGACTATATGTGTACTATTAGTACACCATGGTCCAATCAACATTTTAAATTATTAATTTAAGTAGAGAAATAATATACTTAAAGACATCTTGGCATTTAAAATATATTAAGTAAAATTTTCTGAATTTTCAACATATTTTACTTTTTTTTACTGTTAATTAACGGTTTACAATAAAAATTCGTATTTTCTGAACAATATGAAAAATGGCAATAGTACATTTTGGAATGTGGCCCCTCAATTACAACAACGAAAACAAAGTCTTACTTTATATTATACAAGATACATAAAATTACAATAGAATAATGTAGGGTTTTACCCCTAAAATTGCAACTATCGCTTGCTATAGGAATGACCACCATCAACCTTCCAATTGCTACTATAGCGTCGCCTTTGCGTTTGCAATTACACATGATGATTGAACAACCGCGTGTCCAATTGGGCATTCAGGTGGCGAATACTCTTGTTCGCCGTTATGTTGCAGGAATTGAGTTGGAAAATTGAATTTCCGTATGACTTTTCTTAGTCTGGACCATTGCTTCAGATCTGTGAGGTGCCAATTGCAGACAATTTGACGGCATCTAACCATCGTCTGCTGCCTATACTGGGTTAACTTTAGCTTTTCCACGAGTTGAACATTCCGTGTCACTGCTACAAGGGCGAGGTCGTCAGCAAACCCTACTAAATGGACATCAGCCGGTAATTCAGCGCGAAGGAGAGCGTCGATAAAATAAATGATCTTTGAAGAGCACCAACTCTGCTATCTTCCATCGGGTAGAGAAGGATCTACCAACTAGACATTTATTGAAAACCGAAATCAGTAGTTCCGGTTGACGGCAAGGGACGTACGACAGGACCTCTCATATTAGGTATAAACCTGGGAGGGGGGGCTTTGCCGCAAGGGAGCCTGGAGACTGCTTTGTGAAGCTTTTCGTGCGTGAATAATGGAACATCATCAACTGTATAATAATCTTTTTAAACGGCAACACATGGCACCATGTTCCAATCAACGATAGGCGAACTCGAAATAAATTCCCAAGTTATTTCGACTTCACGGCTTCTGGGCACAGAACTTGCACTCCCGTTTACAAACTTCTTTGTGGGGCAATTCTATCCTGGATGCCCCGCGGACCATTGTCCACCAATCTAAATAGATTCTCCCAACAGGTAGTTTGAGGGGTGCTTATGGGCATGACTGTTCTTAGATTTTTCCTACCCGAGGTATACGCTTGTTTAGAAACTAGTACCTACCTGTATAATTATAATAATCGATACTATTATCTGTTGATCTATTACACTTAAGACCATTTAGTACCATAACCTACCTGCAGTTTTCCGGAGGATGTTATTACGTCTTCTTTCTGGGACGTTGTGTCTGGTGTTCGTGACTGTATTAAAGTCATTCCGTCATGGCCATAGTAATACAGTATATCAGTAAGGGTGAGGAATAATAAATTATCCCTTATACTAGGGTCAAGACTTGGCGAAGGAACGATCTCGCGTGAGAAAGGGTGAACGTAAACGAGCTCAGTGGTATTAAGATAGTGCTGTACCAAGATCTCTTGGTGTTGTACAGCTGTAAAGAACACAGATCAACATCTGTTGAAACAAGCTACTAGATTGCGCTAGTGATCTAAAAAAAGGAGAAAAAAATTAATCGAAATTTATGAAAAATTGACTTGGTAACACTGGACTAATGGCAGAGTTGGGCCTACGATGCAATTTTATCTACGTCGCAGTTGGTTGGGCGGCCATTCCATTTCTTTATCAACTTTGAAAAAGCTTGCCGTGATACGATAACCAAATGTGTTAACAACAATGGTGAACACATGGTCTGCCGTCCGAGCTCTTTTTGGTCCGAATCTCTAGTCAGTTGTCGTTATTGACCATTTAGCTTTTAATTGTTGTGGTCTTTTCCACGATTACAAATTTTAATATTTTATGCTTGATACTGTCAATTTTTTGTATGTGGCCCTAATTTTTTTCACTTCGGACGTGTAAACTCCCACTGCGTATAACTTATAACTTTATTACATATTATTTAAAATGTCAGAAAAAGAAGTACGCGGTATGCCTAAATGTGGACGATTTTGGAAAACACCTAAAACCAAGTAGGTTGCAAATTTACAATAGCCGCACATTTCTATATAAATGTCAGTATTGTGATTTCGGTTTGAATACACACTACACGGATATATTTTCATTGGTTTAGATTTTCGTCTATCAACAAAACAAAGGGTTTAAAATTGTCTTTTGAACGTAAACAAAAACTAAGAGAAGAGATCAAGAAAACTAGAGAATTGTCTAGAACTTTAATTAATGAGAGAAATGCAGAAAACGAAGCTAGAAAAGAAAGACGGCGTGAGAACATCAAACGACGCGCAGAAAATCAAAGAAAATCTGAAGTTGTTCAAGTGGTAATATATTTTTTTTAATTGAATTTAAAATTATTTAGTTTTTTTTTTTTTTGTTGCTATCTACATATATATAAATACAGTTAATTTTTACTGAACTTTAATTTCTTTATGTCTAAAAAAAAATAATTATAATTTTAGCTTATTTCAAAATAGTACCATAAACTATGAAAGGTATAATTTTAAAATTTATTTTTATAGAATCAGTCCTGAATTGTGCCTTATTTTATTTATATATGATATCCTAATAAGAAATTAGTACATATGTAGAAAATAAAATTTAAATGGTAGTTGTAACTGAAGTCAAAGTAAAAAATCCTAAAACTCAGAGGGTTGATACCTTGCCTAGCTAACATCGTATAGGATATAATAAAGTCAATAAAAAAACTGTTTTGCATTAACTAGTTAATATCCCTACGACCTTACCTAACAATTATTTATACTTATGTATTTCATTATCTAACCAAGTTCTGTTTCATAAACTACACAGAAATGTTTAATGTTTTCAGATTAAAAATCCTGCCAAAATCAAGAGAATGAGGAAAAAGGCAATGAGGCAAATTGAAAAAAGAGATACGTTAAATATCAAATAAGAAGTTCTTGTTTTAAGTATAATTAATTAATAATTTTGTAATATAAAATATACTATAAATATAATTTTTCTATTTTATTAAAGAGATTTTATACTAATGTTACCAGCTATCAGGCGATAATCACATATCGAAGTTCATACACTTATTTATAATAATAATAAAATTTTAATCTGATGTTATTCATTACCTGTCCTGGTAGTGTACATTTCTAATATTTTACTGATTGTCCCCTTAAACAGTTGTACGTGTTAAATTAAATGGTTATTAAATGAAAATGTACCGATGATCTTTTGATTTTGTGTTAAAAACAAATATTCCAAAGTATATTAACTACATCTTAAAGATTTTAGATAGGATTTGTTTTGTTGCTTATCGAATAACTAATCTTGTCAGAAATCTGTAATTATTGTTATTAATGATATACTTCATGAATAGTATGTTGAATTGGTAGGTTTTCTACAAATTTTACCTTTTATTTTAATAAAGTTTATAACACAATTGATCGTGTGTTAGGATTATGTACAATTGTGTATTTTTGTATTGACAACTACATAACAAAATATAATTTTTTTTGAAAATTTCTTAGTTTAATGAAGGTATACATTTACATGTTACATCACATCCATTCCCATACCTATCAAGGTTATAAGATAATATATTAAATTTTAAACCAATAATTTTTTACGAATAAAAAGTTAAAGATTAATTTTGAAGATTTATATACAAAATAAATGTTTAATGTAACTAATATATATATATTATACGTATAAAAACAATGTCTATAGAGTACTCAAACTGCCAATCTCGTGAGCAAGCTTATATTTGCTACCATTGATATGTTTACTCAACAATTTAAATTTATATTAATAAAATTATGATATAATCACAGCAAGACAGATTAGTTACTACTTATTTCATATTTCTAAAATGGAAATCAAGAACTAATAACAAATAGAATAAAATTGTGTAGCAAGTTGTCTGAAGGAATTAGGATATTTATGGTCTTTTAGATTTTGAATGTGCAATATTTTATTATTTTAAGTGTTAAATTCACATTTAAACATTTTCGAATGTCAGTAATAAGTTTGGACTTGATAAAATTAACAGGGAGAAAAAAATTAGCCGTGTATTGATAACTTGAAAACTTCAATAACATAAAAGTACACACTTAAATCAAATTTATTTTTAATCTCAAGATTCAAGTTACCGAGACTCGCTGTAATTATTAAAATTTTTCTAATAACTATTTATATTTAACTTAAAGTAACAAAATAAAAAATGAATTTCTATAATTGAGGAAACAGAAAATAAATTAAAAAATTAGTCAATTGTGTAAAAAAAAAAAAAAAACAAAAAAATATAAAAAATAATAATAATGCAATTTATTGAATATAAGTTATAATAGGATAACAGTAAAAACAATAATAAATTATTATATTAATTTTAAATCATACCACAGCAAAGCTATTGGAAAACATAAATAAAGGGAATTGTTAATTTTATCTGAAAAAAAAAATTTTAAAAAACATAACAACAAAGAATTAGTTTAAAATGTTAACACAAAGTAGGTACATACATTGCAGATAATTACTTATCATTATGTGTCTTGGGCATCATGTTTTTCCACCATGACAAAATCATTACCACTGTGCGACTTCTGGCTACTTGATTCTGTATCAGTTGAAGAAGAATCTTCAGAAAATCTATTTGAAAAAATAAAATAATTATAATATTTTTATTAAAAGAATATCAGAAACAATTTTTAAAAACAGTCTTATGTATTAAAAAAACTTCAAGATTAGTAAACTAAAATATCAATTAAAAAGTGTATACATTTACACTAGTTTTATATAATATTGGTTAAAATATGATTAATTTTTTAAAAACTTTATTTTTATATTAAATATGTTTTAATAGTATGGCAACCCTAGTATGGTTGTGTGAGAAGTAATCAGAAAAGAAAGATGTTTTGTGAGTGATTAGGTGTTAAAATTTAAAAATAGTTTTTAGAATAGCAAATATATTTATATTATTAATTAATAATTAAAATATATTATTTATATATTATTTTATATTATTAATATAATAATTAAAATTAATAATAAATTTAAATTCCTTAACATATATCTCCAATAATAAATATTACAATTTTAAATAACCTACAAACAATGGTTTTAGGAAAAAATGTTAGCTTTCTTCTTTTTATTTCAATTACTTTAATACCAATTAATTATTAGGATATATAAATACATATTTTATATGTAAAGTGTAAAAAAAGTGTAAAAATGTTGATCACAGTGGATATTTTTAATGTTTGGATAATCATAACTTATTTTGTTAAATGTATAAATAAAATTGTCTACTTTGGATTTTCAAATTGTCCAGATTCTGTATCTAATAAAGTGTTGTCATGTTCAAATGTTTCAGTTTCAGGAACCTTTTCGTCAATTTCAGATTCTGAAGACTTTTTTTCTTCATCACAATCATCCAGTTTTTTATCATCTTCATCTTCATCATCTGATAATTTTTCTTTCTTTTTCTTTCCTTTTTTAGCACTTTTTTTATAGAATACACTATACTAAAATATTAAAAATACATAAATAATTATATTTAATTATTAAAAGTAAAGAATTAATTAATACATACTGTATAAATGGGCCAAAATGAAGCAAAGAAGCCTACATCTTCTGTCAAATTTGGGAATAACCAAAAATGTAATTTGCCTGTTGTCAATATCCAAAGTAAACTGAATAAGACTAATCTAAGAATGGCCAAAACAATGATGAATATTAGAAATCCTGCCGCTGCTATACTTAAGTACTGCACACCCATTCTGAAAATAAATAAAATGAAAAATTGGTATAAAAACACGAGTTAAACAAGGTAGATAATAATGAATAATGATTGGTTATATTCTTGAATAATTGTATATACAAAGAACTTACCTCACTTGTGGTGGCCATAATGGGAATAAACAAATTCCAATTCCACCAAATACAATGAATGTTCCTATTACCCAATAATAAAATGGAATAGGATCATAAATCCAAACATATGCATCCAAATTGTCAACAAATGATTGTTCCATATGCATTTCTAAACGTATTTTACGACTTTTTTTTTTCCGCTCAATCTGTTAATACAGACAAATATTTTAACTTTAGGATGTAGTTAGGTTATTTAGTTTTACGTTACAATTTACTTGTTCTAAAAGAATGTTATAGGCATAAATTGAATGTATCAATACTAGATTAGAGTCCCTTCAACCAAAAATTAACAATGCATATTTGGTAGGTACTATCAAACAAATACCATAAAATCTCTAAGTAAAAAATATTGTACAAGCAGAACAAAGACTAAATCAAGTTTTATTAAAAAAAAAAAAAGATATATACCTACAACAATTAGACTGTTTTCTGTATTTGGAAAATATATCAATCTATAATTTATACTGCAGAAATTCCTAAAACCACCATTCTTTTAAAGTGTATTTAAAAGCTCAGTTTCCTCTATTTTTCTTTGTGGATTTGGAAAATATTGTAAAAACATTTTTTTTTTTTTTTGTTAACCACTACTTTCAATTTAAAATCTATTTTGAAAAATAACGTGCACAAATGGTTTGAGTATACAATTTTTATTGTAGTATTCTACTAATTTATTAAGGGGTGCATAGTTTGTAGAACATTTGTTAACCACTTTATATTATTTTAATTTTTAATAAAGTAACATCAATCGTGGTTGAAATCAGTTCAGTTATCAGCTACTTTTATCATACATTTAACTGAAGGGGTATGTGCATTACAGTTTAACCACATATCATAGGTGTAATATTAAGGATGAGGAAAATGGATCCCCCTCCAATAACAGGTCAAATTCTTAAGTAAGACATTTATGCCGGGTAGCATAAAAAATTTATTAATTTGATGGGCCAACTATGATTAAGAGAACAATTAGTTCACTATTGACTTATTACGTGTCAACTAATTATTTATGCAACCAGGCATTTGTTTAATACTTTCAAACCATATTTCATAATATGTATAAGTACAATACCAACTACTTTATAATAAACCAAGGTAAACATAATATAATATACCAAAGTCAAAATATATATATATTATAAATGCTTACTTACCTATAGATAAAACATAACCTTACCTCAGTGGATTTGATTTTATCATCGTCATTTTTGTCATCTTTACTAGTTTCTTCACTTTCATCATCTTTCTTATCCTTTTTCTTTTTATCCATTTTCTTCTTCTCATCTTTATCAGTATCATTTGATTTTTTGGACTTCTTATTTTTCATAGCTTTTAGTTCCTGATCAGATATTGGCACTTTCTTAGCACGATGATAAAACTGATGTTTCAACATTCTGGAAAGGAAACAAAGTATATAAAATAACATGTATAAAGCAATATGAACAAACATCGTACAAGTCCAAAAATGTTTCGATCTCCTGTCTCGTAGTGAACAATTTCTCACTGGTTGCTAATTTTGATTCCAACAGACTGTCAACAGCTTTGCTACCTGAAAGCACAAGAATTAATAATCAACAAATATATCACACCACACGCACAGGCAGCAGTGCAAGTCACAAAACGCAGCACAGACCTGTGAAGTACTCGACATTGTGTCCAGCAAATTTTGTCTTTTTGTGTGGAACATGCTTGCGCAACCAGGCAGCCACCGAATACTCGGCTTTGCTAGGTTTTTCAGCTGCAGCCTGGGGGCCCAAGCTGTACTCCTGAAAAATGTCAACGGGCACACGATAAGAACAAGCAACATCGACGACGACAACATTGCACAAGCGTCGCCGCGACAGCAACAACTCACATCGTCCCGTCGCCGTTTGCCTTTTCTCTTCTCAGCCATTACGCTCCGACGGTCGTATCTCTATCAGCCGAAAGATCGACACATCCAACAAACGACGGACTACGACGACTGTCACCTATTTCACACGGCGGCACAGCTGCTGCTGACGCGTCGTATCCACAGCCACCAACGCCGTAATTATCGTACGCGGTAAAAACTCGGTTGACGAGCAGATATTATCTTTTGTCTGGTCGTTACGATAACGGACGGCCGTCGTGAACACGGACCAGACGGCGGAGTGTTGACTGGGGCACTGCGACGCGTAAAATTGTGAAAACTAAAAATCCCGTTGATTGACCGAGTTATTTGTTTTGCTTTCCGCTGTCCGACACGCGATACAGTGTCGACACGAGAGCGACCCGAAACATTCCGGAAGTCGGCCTGGCGCTAACGTAGTGCCGTGACCACGATAACCGCGAACACAATACCCCGGGTACAATTAATATTCATGCTTTTAAAAAGTATTCCGCACAGAGCCATCGTACAACTGTATAAAACCCGTATTCCAATATTAATACTTTTAAAATATTATTAATTTTTTTTTTTTTGTTTTAGGCGCTTAAAACGAATGACGCTCGTCTTGTGGAATACTTGAAATCGTGGCCAATGTTAACGTATATTATACCTATTGTATATTGCACATTTTGCGTAATTATATAACTGCGATCATTTATGATTTACAACTCCGCAACGTCACATCTATAAACATTAAATTATATTATTAACCATCATACACATACAAAATGTGAGTTAAATACTATAAAAGTACCTTCTTATTCTAGTATTTGAATGCTTTTCGTTTACTTTTTCACAGGTGTATTTTAAATTGGCACTTTAAAAATAATTTGTCTTTATATTTTATTCCAGAGCACTAAATAGTTTATTTTTCTTTTTATCGTCGTATTTCAACGTCTAATATTTTTGTTTTTATTTTGTATTTTTCAATTTTAAAAATTGTTCATAATATCATATTTCGTTCAACTATTATGGTCTATTCACAAATATAAAACTGACCAAAAACACAGACACAATTTTTTTAAATACATTTCAAGTTTAAATTTTGACGGCATTGGACATTTAAACGAAAAATAACGGTTTTTGTTATATGCTGTAATTAAAAAAATATATTATAGGGACACGAAACTTTTCGTTGTTGCGCGTATATTATTATTTTCTATACACAATGAAATTTTCAAAATATTTATAGATTTATTTTAAACTATGTATACCACGAACGGACGAACAAATTATTCACACCATTCTACTCGGTGTTTGGCTTATAAATTATAAGTTATAATAGGTAGTTAATATTAACCAGTTAGACATTCAATAATATTACGTAAAATTATGAAATAATATTATAATAGGTACCTAATTACTAAGTAGGTACTTGAGATATTTAGGTATGTGATTTGTTTCGAGCAAATTTAGTTAAAGCCACCATACAGAGGATATTTTAAAGAATTTTAACTAGGTGACATTATAAAATATGTAAATAAAAACAACATTTAAAATTGTATGGCCATACGCATTTAGTATTTTTGTGGTATGTAGCACTAATTTTTAACTTGAGTTAACACTTTACTTACCTACTCACATAGGCACAAATAGTGTTTAAATTTTTTTTTTTTGAGAGGGTGTAGTAGCTCAGGTCAGGAGATACTGGATATTCTTGTGATGCTTTTAAATTATCACAAAACCCCTATAAAAATATTCCTCGCTATGCTCCTACATGAATTACAAATAAACATAAACATATAGGTACATATATATTATATACCATCAAAAATCAAATTCATATAATAATATAATATATTAACACATTATTACTATTTTTTTTATTATTCTTATAATAGGGGTTAGTAAACCTAATTACAATAACTTTATTTTCCTTTTGATTGTACTAAAAGTATTTAGAATCTCTTCCACGTAAATAACAATATCTTTTCCAGTGTTAAGAATACCCAAATTACTAAACCGGTTTTGGACCATAGTAGATCTTAAGTAGGTGTTTATTCTTCACATTGTTAAAAATGACCTCTCACAAGTGGATTAACTCACTTGCAATGCAATTGCTATTTCGACAATTTTAAATAAGTTGGGAAAAACTTGTTTACTTAGGTGTTCCTTGATATGTTCATATTCTGTTTTCTTTTATTATACTTTTAAAGACAGCTATTTCACATTTTAAGTATTCTGTATTTAATTTAAAAACATCCTAAATAAAATAGAAAATAAAAAGTATACTTTATACAACTACTACATTTCAAAATAATTAAAATATTGTGTCATATTGTATTTTTAATAAATTACCTTATAATGGTTAATAATAAAATAACTTCCTTCAAAATTCATTTTCAACAAATTGTCAATAGATGTGGCCATTTGGAAACTTTTATCTGAAAACCGTTTTTTCATATTGAAAATCATTGCATCTAATACTGAGAAAAAAGCACTTGTTTTCTAATATGTTTTTTCATCAAGTGTTCTATTGCTTTCTTTGATTCCAGCGCTGCTGCACATTTCTCACAAACTATCCGTCGTTAGCGTGATCACGTGGTTCTCAACGCACCAATCGCATCATTCGTGATGTGCGAAAAGTGATTATTCTTTCCAATGTATTATGTAATAAAATAAAATCATTAGTTTTTTTTTTTTTGGGGGGGGGGAGCTAGCAAGTCTAAACAAGGCTAAGCCCCCCAGCATCCTATTTGCGCTTATGTCTACTCACTACCCACAATTTTGAAAATAGAAATAAAGTTTTTATTAAAGACTACCAATTTAGTGGCGGAAAAAAAGAAAAATTTAAAGTCTACCTGCCATATTCAATCATTATTTTATACCATATTACATTTTGCTGCATTTTAAGTAGGTACTTTAATTTTTATATTATTTTTCAGAGATTATAATATTAGATATATACAAAATAATTAATGAATATAAAATTCAATATTTTTTTATTAAATATACATATAACTGTAACTCTTTTTACAACATTTATATATTATTTAAAATCAAAATGGTAATATTTCTTTAAAACATGGTTTTTACGAGTATATATTTTACTGCACATTAAATTATTTTTGATTCATAAAACTATAAATGCATATTTTTAAGAGCATATTTTGTGATTCTTAAACCAAAAATAAGAATCGATTTTGTCAAAAATTTGCTTTGCAAATATTCCTGTTTTTCCTTAATTTTTTCTTGTTTTTCCCGACGTGTATAAAAACTATTGGGAACTTTTTCCTTTTGACCCCCCCCCCTCAAAAAAAAAAGTACTACTTAGATTCACTTTCCTATCAGAAAAGATATTGATGTAGAAAATCGGAGCACTTTTATTGCCTCAAAACGTGATAACAGACACAAAAAATAAAAAAAACACACAGCGTTGTAAAACCAATACATTCCTTGCTCCTCTCAGAATCTAAAATTCGCGGAACTGGCTCTGCCGTATAGTAGGTGTTAAATGTACTTCGTTATTAAATTGTTTGGTAATTACAGTATTCGATGTGTTTAATTTTAATTCAACGATAAATGATAAATGTAGGTGTTTAATGAAAAGCTATCGCTATAACGGGGACATTTTAGATAAATGATTGTAGTCGAATATTTAATTAGATAGAAAAATTAATTTTAGTTCTATTCCTCTTATTATAATACGTTATGATTGAGTTGGAATTAGGCATGCTAATATATAAAAACAAAAAGAATGTCGCCCAGTTATTAAAAAATACTACTCATTAGGCGACTAAAATATTTCACTGCGTGACAAGCATACTAGTTAAAATTATCTACTGCTATACCGCACGGTAGCTAATTGATAAAATTAATTATTAAATGCGATGTACATTTATAATAAAATATCATTTGAAATATAGGTTACCAGACAGAAGCCCTGCAGATTCTCCTTCCAAAATCTTTTTTCGTCGTATCCAATGATTTAACATTGAATTTAAATACAGCACAGCCATTACATACTATGGTTACCTCATCAATGACGATGTTAGTATTGTCTACTGTATGTATGTATAGGTTCTATTGAGTATTGACAACTATACTATGTAGACGGTAGAGATACTCTGCAGATAATTCCTGGAGTATTTACTTTAGGTGTTTGATTATGTTGTATTTTTTATATTTTTCATTGCGTTAATGCAAATAAGTCATCTTATTATTAGTTTTGAATCAGTAATTAGTAGTAAATTCATCATATTTTCAATTTTATAATTATAATTTGTTCAATATATTTAGATGTGCACCTGCAGTGGTTTTTATTTAAAAATAATTGAAAAATGGAAAAAAAGTCTTTATACAGAAATATAGAACACAGATTAGTGACTGGCGTAATGTGTTCTTCTGTGGTCACAATGAGCATGGGTAAAAGTGAATTTCCACTTATATTTAATAATAAATAATATAATGCTTTGCTTATGACTCAAATGTACGTCGTACGTTTAAGTATCTTTTTTTTATATAAAATTGCGGTTTGTGGTTTCCACTTTTTAGTGTTTACCATAATGTAGATAAATATTTTATTATTGTGGTGTTTGTAATTCTGTACAAGCGTATACGGCCAGTAGCATGGTGAACATTTATAAACCATGATGCACAGCATATATTTCAGTATTTATCCATTCTTTATCCTCTTAATGGCTTAAGATAATATATAATAAATATAATTATTATGTGATTGTAAATATTTTAATTTTTGTTTAACGATATCGGTTATCAGAATATATCCAACCACCCCATTCCCCCCTTAAAAAAAAATTCCACCATGACGCATAGGCCTCATAAAACTCCGTTCACCACGCCACTGCGTACGGCTATATAAAAAGTCCAAGCTGGCGCATCTACCGCAGTCATTTTGAATTTATAAACGTGCTCTCGAGGATCGACCGTGACGGTCGCGCTGACTTAACCCGCAAGATGGCGTATCATATATGATTTTTGTTATATTAAGTTAAATTTCAAATTTCTGATTTCGAGTCAATTGAACAGGTTTACGGCGATATCAGTTGGATAGTCGGCAAGCTTCGTTACGATGTTAACCCGTTGATTCTAAAAGAAACTAACAAGCAATTACCTATTTCGCCATGTTTCATGTGTATGTGTAACCTGTTATATAGTGTAATTAGTCAGTATTATATAGATGTATAGTAGTATAAATATTGTATTATATAGTCAGTACATATATAGACACAGATTAAAAACTCGTATGAAAAAAATTACGTCAAATAAACAAAACCTATTTTGTAGAAAACTGGTTTTACGTAAAAATTCCCGTTTTTCCCTTAATTTTATCATTTAAAAAATTATCTATAATCAATGACTTTATTTTTATGTTTTTCCTGACGCTTTTGAAAACTATTGACTAAAATGTATCAACTAGATTCACTTTGGAACCAGAGAAGTTACTGAAATTGAAAATGAAAGTATAATTTTGATAACTTATCGTGCACACAGAAACAAAAAAAACATATCATCATTGACACTGTAAAATCAATACATCCATCATTTATACAATGACTTCATCAATTACGTTCTCTATTAAAATCCAAACTATCATTGAAAAAATGTATAAAAAAATATATAAATATACAAAACTACTCTTCCCTCTTGGTTTCTTACGGGATTCAATTTTTGAGAGAATCCAAAAATTAAAATATAAAAATTATACAATATTTCCAGTTAATCTCTCAGAACATTAATCAATGCTCTATGGTCTGTTAGTAATCGAAGTATTGAACTTTCCATATTGACCATCCCCAATTAAGCATCTAAATTCTATAAACAATTCCATAAAAAACTACATAATAAGTCTAATCCTCTCATATTAAATTTATTTTCTCTAGACCTAATCGATACAGCCCGCCGCCGACTAAAAATAAAATGATCTGAAGACATTTTAACTTAACTACTATTCATACTCAATTTTATAATAAAAAAAACAATATTTCAACTCAGATATCTAGATAACATACTATAATATGTTATTATTATTTATTTATATATTATATTTGTAAAGAAATATTAATGAATTTTTTCTCTGAACAAGTGAACCTTACGTATTTTTTTTTCATCTCCAATTAAATTGAATTGTTATATTACTTAATTTGTTTTTTAATTGAAGTATGAACAATTTTTAAGGAACCTTGAATTTAATTTGCAAGCTTATTTGTTAAAAAACACAAATTTTAACCATATATAAATCGAAAAAATATTTCAAATATATTATATAAAAATCATAAAAAAAGAGGAAAAATATTTTGATAAACATATTTTGTCTAGTAAATTCTAAATTGGTATAAATGTCAAATCTTTACAGTTATTTATTTTTGAATTACAACTAATAAACAAAATCAATGTTGTCATATTATACCATTTTTGCGTAAAAATTCTCTTTTGACAAAATGCCAAAATGGGTTTCATTATAAGTGGACTGAATAATAATACGATAATAATTAATACATAACAAAACATTCAACAATACATAGATGATAACAATAATAATTTTAATTTAGCTATTTGGACCATGTTTAAGATTATACAATTATAGTATACAAATGTATACTCTAAAGTATTAAAATAGTTATTCTAATAGCCTACTATAATATTATATTAAATCGACCTTGTATAACATAAGGAGAAAAACATGAAACATCATTAGACGATTACCTTAATTTTTGCTAACGATCTTTTATGTTTCATACATAGGTACTTTTGTGGTTATTTTGTCCATGTAATTATTAGTATTTGTATTTGAACAGGTATAACAAACAAAAAAAGAATACTGAAACTAAAAGAATTTAAAAAGGATAATACTATAGAGCAGGGGTGATCACACATGAATATATTCGCGAGTCACGTGGATAAATACAATGATATCAAGAGCCAAAATGTTTATAAATAAATTTTATAATTAAAAAAAAAAAATTAAATTCATATAATAATAATAAGTACATTTTGGTTTTTGTTAATAAGACACGAGCTACAAATTAAAAACCACTGCTATAGAGTATAAGCTATGAAAATAAGTTTTTTTAATTCTTTGATAATACTTTATTGTGAACAATATAATAATGATATAAACAATGGTCATCTAACATCTAACATCACTTTTAAAGTTCACAAAGATGATTACGATATAATAATATAGTATATTTATATTTTTAAATATGTAAATACACCGGATTTATAATTTTTTTAAAATTTATAAATAAATTACAGGGCGATCTAGAGGAACTTTATATTTTACAATAAACAATAAATCATTACGAGTATATTTCAATTATTAACAGTACTTTTGCATATTTCCCAGAAAAGTGTTTTTTTTAGATATGAATTGACATTATTTTTATGACTTAATAGTTGAATTAAATAAAATAAGACAATGTGTAACATAACAGATCTCTAAATAAATATAACTTGGTTAAATATGTCATATATAAATAACAGTCAAGTATACTTTAGATAACTAATAATGTTAATGATTGTTCGTGAGAAATGGTTTATTTCACAGAGCGAATGAGCACTCTGTGAAAATTATTACACGATGTCAAATAAGAGTGACCATTTTATGAAAAAGTGATCATTCCGTGAAATTTTTTCTTATTTCATAAAGTGTATACCTAATTGCTGTTTCCACTTCATAAAATTGACAATTTTTCATGAAAAAATCGATTCCAATAAATGGCTATGACATATTACATAGGTATACATAGTTTTTATTGTCAAATGTAGCATTAACGCAAATAAATTGATGTTTTGGACCAGTCCCTTTTTTTTTCAACTAAGTGAAAACTACTTTATTTATTGATGACGGCTATAACAGTTATTCTGCTCATAATTCAACAGTAAAGACAAGTTTACACCTTCTAGAATCTGCTAGGAGTTAAATCGTTAAAATGTACATTTACTGCAGGGCACATTAAAGAAACCTCGGTTTTTATGTTGAGCATTTACAAAATAATAGTAGAACACCCACCATTATATTATCATACAAGACATAACATTATACATGGGAGTTTCCCCAGTGAGTTCTAAAATGACCATTATTTAATGTCCTGAGTGCGTCCGGAAATAAATATCATATTTGAGTGCATCCTAAGAAAAAAAAATTATATTTTGATGTAGTTCGAGTACGTCACAGTTCATGGTGTTCATCAGTTAACTTAGGTGCACCACGAGGAAGTAAAATGGATTACACCCCAAAAATATTTTGTAATTTTTTTTTTATTTTATTATTTTTGATTAGGTACACTCATTTTATACATTTTGTAGAGTGTAGGGTTTCTAATATAGTACAAGTTTGAAGGAGTGTACTCATTTTTTTTCACTATCTATAATAATTAAATCATCCATTTTTTGTAAATGTTGAAAATTAAAAACACGCGTAACTAATTGTCTATTATGACATTATACTTTGCATATCAGTTCGCTACTCGCAGTTATTGACCGAAAATGAGTGGCAGTCGTACTCAGTTTTTATCTAAGTTAAAATAAAATATGGTTCTTCCACATGTACTATAAAAGTTGATCGTCAGTTCTATTTCTTAAAAATTTTGGCTGCGGACCGAGAACGCATTAGGGAAATTCAATATAATTTGTCGATTAGACTACACATGAAAAAGGTAAAAATTAAAAACTGGATGCACCTGGGACATCCCCTTATATATACATTCAATCATTTTAAATTTGTTGAAGTGATATTGAAGTTTTCAATGATTATAATTAATTATTGAAATACTATATTATAATTAAGTACTGGCAGATAACAATTAAATTACTTTTAAACCATTTTCCGAACCAAAATAAAAAAAATTTAAAAGCAAGAAATGTTATCTGCATCTTTATGAAGACAATAAACATGACAGCTAATAATTACTGAATTACATTTAAAAATTAAAATATTATATTGAAAATATTTAAAACTTATTGAGTTTATAGAGCTTAGTTATGAAATCAAGGTTTATGTCCTTCTAGTTACTCTCCTACTCCAGCAAATATCTATGCACCAATTACTTAATCTTGTGCCATAAATAGTTTATTAAAGATTGCATAACTTAGAAATAAAGTCGGCAAGTGGGTATTGCTCTCCTATAGATGTCAAGTGAGTCAATGTAATGAATGTTCGCTTCGTTCAAAATATAAAACACATAAAATTGTAAAAGTCAAGAGAAATTATTAATAATTATCTAAGTATGTTATTTTGTTTAGGTAACTTTTAATAAAGGTACTAATTATATAAAATATATAAAAAAAATAGCAAAATATTTTGGTTTATTTAGTATTTCAATTCGTTTATAATACCGTAACAATCATAGTGAATATATCCAATATTAAAACATTTTGCTTATGTTGGAAATTGAAAGGAATGTACTTAAAATGAGTAAATAATTATGTGAAATTAAAATAATTATTTAAAAAGTGTATTAAATGTATTAAAAGAAAAAACAAATGACAATTTTTACTCGAAATAATAGAATGATATTTAATTATGGGGATAAAATAATCAATTTTTCTCAATAACATGCACCATGTTGATATTCAAAATATTAAAGCGTGTCAAAACTTAGGTCAGAAGTGGAACATTAATTGATGTCAGTTTGGATGGATTATGTGTGCTTAGGGCTTATGCAGGAAAAAAAACTTTGTTGTAATACTTTTAGGACTAGGTTTTCATTTAAATAATAATTAATAACGTTTTTGTGATAATTTTATTTATATAACACATAATTAAAAAATGTCTAAAATTGTTCTTTTTGTGTGTTTCAATTTTTTTATACAATTATTACATAATATTATAGCTTTATTCAACAACTTTTTTGCGGCAAAATTACATATATTAATAAATATTGTCAACTTTAAAAAATCTTAAATTTTATTATGGATTTTATCGAAAGAAATATAATACAGTAATCGTCTTATCTTCTATAGATAATGTGTGAATAGTAAATTTAACAGTGATTCTATCTGTAAACGCTAAATCAGATATCCTTAGGATGGTCATAGGTACTTATTCAGTGGCGTATACATAACTTTTGTATGGAGGGGGGGGGGATCAGATGCAAAAATATTATCATGGAAGGAACATTTTTAAACCTAGGCAGATGCACATTAAAACAATAAAAAAGCCTATTTGGGATCTGATCCCCACATCCCCCTCCTTTTTATAGGCCCCTGTAACTATTATGAATTATAAGTTATAACAAACATTTTTGGTCTAAAGTACAACAATATTATAATTCGATAAAATAAAACTCACAAATAGTTACACAAATATTATGTCAAATATTTGTTAGAAATCTCACATTTTCTAAAATATTATATGATAAAATTAATTCGGTGAACATTTAAATTTGTTAGGGTTATTAAAAATTAGTAAAATCATATGAACAATTTTTCTAATTTTATAATTAGCTTTTTAGATTTTATGGAACTTCTAAATATTTCAAAATTTGACGTGTACATTAAATTCTTAGTGCCTAATTTGAAAGTAATCTACTCAAAAGTGATTTTAATAAAAAGGCTAGAAAGTGGGTCACTGAAATGGATGTGTTAAATTTGAATTCAATAATTTAAAATCATTGTATACGAAAAACGATTCTGAGCGAAGATTGTCTATCAACCTATATATTACTAAGTAAATTGTACCCTATTGTTCTATTAAAGTAATTTATTTTACCATTATTAGTACAGTAAGTTGAATTAATTAACTTTTAATTACATTTTATAAAGTACATTTTACTGCGACGTATATTTTGTACGCAATAGCAATAAATATAATTAAAATAATATTATTATCTATACTATCAATTGTATGTATAAACATTATACACATACTATAAAATAAATTTACGTAATTGAGGGGGGGGGGCATCATTTGTACAATTTTGAATTTAATTAAAACATACGTCATAAATCAAAATAATGTATGTTATGTCATAATTTTATTCTCCCGACCTTTTAAAATATTAACTGGCAAAAATAATTCCTATATACGCTAATGCAGATAGCTATATGGTCTATGCTAGTATATAATATTTAATATTTATGTTTACTTATAAAGCCATAGTTATGCAACCAAAAATAATTTTAACGTTTTTAGTTTATAGTAAAAATGAATTAATACTCTTTTGTTTGTTCGTAGTTAAGTAAAATAACCGTATACAACTTAAAATTATATATAAACAACCAAAAATATAACAACTATATAAAAATATAAAAATGGCTAATAATTAGGAAATTATTTAAAAAAATTGTAAAAATTGAACATATTACAATGTTATAAATTCATTTTTTAAATAACTTTAAGTAGTTCTTAGAATATAATCATTAATCATAAATTTGTTATACTATTCAAAATATTTAAGATCCTTAACTTACTAAACTCTTTGAAAAGTGTACATAATATAATATTATGTATGTGTGTAATAGTATACGTATATTATATATATATGTTATTCAATCAACAAAATTTGGAATCAAGGTTTTTACATTTTACCCAAGTGTACCACAATCAAACTAGACATGTTTTCGATTATAAGCCTTCTTGTACTTATTAATCTCTAAAAGTTTACTAAGTAATCTTTAAAGACCAATAATTAGTTTCTCTTTTTAAAATAAAAATATTTGTAGTCAAATTTTATGCTAAACTCGAAATAATAATATTTACCATTCACAAATTAATAAATGAATAATTAACTAGGTATATAATATATGACAAAAGGTTCAGATATTTTTTAACCAAATTAATATTTAAGTCTTTGCCTAAAAAATTCCAACTTGCATATATGTTGGAAACCTTTAAACAAAATCATTATTAATTATTGTTAAGAATAAACGTTTAAACACAATAGGTAAAAATTATATGCGTCGTACACTCATATATTATAAAAAATTATATGTTATTCATAAATTATTATACAATTATATAAAATAGACATAACGTTTCATCTGTCTGTCACATTGTTAATTCACTTAATGTAGGCAAGTACGACTAGGTATAACATATTTACACACAAATACCTCTCAAAACCGCACAACTTTGAGGAGCTCTATCTCGTCAACGAATTAAAGAAAAATAAAAAATTTGAACGTGATAATTCATAAGAAAAAAAGTCTTACTAAATTATGATATTTTTAGTATGGGTGGCCATTTGAAAACCAAAAGTTGATGATGGATTACCTAATAAATATAAGGGTGAAAAATATTAAATAATTATATAATATTAGAAGAGCGTAGATCTAAAATTTAAAAAAAAAAAATTTGAAAAAAGTGAATACATTTTAAGATAATGAATGTTTTACGCTTAATGAATCATCCTTTAGTTATTAGCTCTTATAATAAAACCAGTATGAACTTAAAGAATAAAAGAATTTATAGATTTAGAAATTTAGGAAGAATTTATAAATTAACGAAAAAAAATTAAATACAAAATTACTTACCGTAATTTTTTCTGACACTATGAGCCAAAAATGACCTATTTTTTTCTGAATGTGCCATTAAATTATGAAAAATATATTTTAAAAAAAAATATATTAATATAAAAAAATTAGCATATAAATATGGAATACAATTTTTTAAAAAACGTCTACAATAGTGAAAAAGTACTAACATGTTATTTATTATTGAAAATAAAATAAAATATAAATATTTAAATTTTTTGCGTGCTATATAGATTTGCCATCTCAGGTATAGATTGTAGGGCGATAGGTTATTTTGTGAAATATATATGACAATGTGTCGTCAATATCTGTCGAATTAAAATAAAATATAGTAAATAATGGTATGCAATTTTAATATGCACAGTATTATGGTAGATATCTACTAGGTGTAATCACTGCGCTGTAAGTTGTCATATGCGCGATTAAACGTTGAATTTGTAAATGAATACGATCAGATGAAATCATATTTTACGTATACATTCGTCGTCCACAAGAAAAAAAAAATAATCCACCACCGCTGTTCAGTGATGAAAAATTAATAAAATACTTTTATAAATTTAATTTTTTAATTTTTCTAAAGAGATTATAAAAATTTCATTTTATTTAATTCTTAATTAAATACTTTAGAAACATCTTGTACAACTTATATTTTGTTATTTCCATGTTTTAATAATCTCATCACAAAACTAAAAAGAGAAAAGACTTAATATTTTACCTAGAATTTAATTTCATTCATAAAAAAATAATTATAAATTAAAATAATTTCATGTCATAATATTTTTGTATGGATACATTTAGATTTCATAAAGTTAATTGTTAACAATTTTTTGAATTTTTATTATAATATGTTGTTTAATATAACCAAATGAGAGGGATAGTTTTTTTGTCATTGTTTAGCACATCAACTAAACCCGTGCGGCTTCACCCTTTTAATTTGAATATATTTCACAAATTTAAATTTGTTATCCATTAAAATAATATAAAAACCTTCTCTTACAAATTAGTCTTTGTTCATTACACATTTGTTGTAGTGTATAATATCATTTAAAAAAAGACGTATAAAAATATATAGGTATATATATTTTAGCGTAACAACAGCTGTCCTGGGGTTTGGAACAACCGTACCGGGATTTGGAGGTCCGGTCCCTTTGGGTTTTTTTTTTTTTTTTAAGTAGATTTATATATTAGCAGTAAATATATTTATCATTATATTGAGAATAATTTTATATGAATATTTTTTAAAAAAAATGTTGAACTCATAATGATCCTCAAATTTTTTTTTTTAGTTTCCGCCTGTCACAGCCCTGGTGATATCTATACGAGTATATTATTTAACTATAAATATGACCCTTAAACAAGTGAATCCAAATTATTTAAACTATTTGGCTATACGATAAACGCGTTGGTATTTACAGAGGTTCAAATGGGTTCAAATGACCGGGGAATGATATTAAATTTGCTTGAAAAAAAAAACTTTACTTCACCCTTAGAACACACAAGAGAGCTTGTGTCAACACGTGCCGTTGAAATTGACCACTTTGTTAAAATTGTATTCATCTCGATCATAACTATCATAGCTATAATGAATTACGTATTTAAATAAACTGATGATATTGTTGCAGTACATAAACATAATAATACACTGGCGTATAATATTCCGTTTATATAATTCTGTTAAAATTTCGTTTTAATTCAATACACATAATATATAGCATTCACGCCGGTTTAATCATTAATTCATAATATAGAAATATGAAATACGCCTATACCTGCTAAAATATTTAAAGCAGTCGATCGAAATATTTGTCATTATTTTAAACTGTGTACCTATCCTCTTGTGTTCCAATTATTACAGTATGGGCGTATCGTGTTTGTATAAACATAATATTATAAACCAATAAATTATGTCTGCGCTTACGAATTTCGGCTCATCATGAATATTACATTACAATAGTACATAATTCGTTTTTAACAGAACTCGTTAATCGTTTTTGCTCCGAGAAAAAAATGTAAACCGCATAAAATGTCGATGCTAAAATCGTGTGTTTTACTTTTGACATGAAGCACGCCTTGTCGACAACACGAGCGATCAGTGTCATAATAATAATAATAATAATAATAATATGAATGGGACAAAAAAAAACGTAGTTCTTTCTGTGTCGTTATCTCACTTTGGAAACTTGCACTCCGATAAATTCGATTTCGAACAAATCCTATTTGTAATTTCTTATGGTGTCCCGACAGTTTAAATGAACATTACAATATTGTAAAGCGGTTAATTTTACGTGCGGCGAATGTGAGCGGCAAGTTTGAGGGATCGCTATTGGACGTTATATGATGGTTAGGTTAGGTTAGGTAAGCTCAACTATACGAACGTTCATATATGAAAGCCAATTTGATATGATTCCGCATTTCGATTTCAACCGTCGCTGCAATTTTAAAAACCAGCACGTTTCCACGATTTTCTATTTAATATAATATTGGCCGTTTTTATTTCTGACCGAAAACCTAAAGGACTTCTTCAAAAGTCACGTTTTCTATGTATGAGTCAATCACAGATATAGATTATAAAAACGTTGGTCGGACATTAACAGACAGTTTTGATGAGAAATATAACATTTATTTTTTTTTCAATTATTTTAACAATATCCTATTGACAATCGTGTTTTCAAATGTTATATTCAACGCCAACGATAAGAGTAACGTTATAGATATCACATTCATACGACTAATCATAACTATAGAAAATAGATTTCTTAACTTTAAATGCTTATAACTTATTGACTAGGTACTCGTTAAAAATTATATTTGTTTGTATAAAAATACTCTCTTTGGGATACGAATTTAAAAAGGTCGGCAAGTGGGTACCGCTCTGCTGTACAGTAGGTATCGAGTGGGTCATTTTCATGGGTATGTTAAATTTGTATTCAATGATATTAATCATTTTGTAGGAAAAACGATTCTAAACGAAGACGATCTGTGAGCCTATATAATTAAGTGTGTCTATTTTAATATATTATTGCTATTAAAATAATTAATTTTATTACTATTAATATTACAGTAGCTTGTATTCATTTTTTCAGAAAACATTGCATTTGAAAAATTAATTATTAGTGTATAAAATATAATAACATATTTTAAAAGTTTCAAGAACCTTCGAAAAATATTTTTAAATTACAACAAAATCAATAGCATCGTTATTCTTTAACTCTCTAATTTCGTCTAAATCTGAACTTAAATGCCTATAAAAAATTAATTTTTTAATATATTTTTTGATTTTTTAGTTACACTATAAAACATTTTCAAAAGAACTTGTTTTAAATTTTCAATCTTTAGCTATAAAAACTAAACATTTTATAAATTTTTAACTACAAAACAATTTTCAAATGTTCAATGATGAATTTTAATCAAAATTCGAAGTTTAAATGCTTATAAAAAAATAAGTGCCTATATATTTTTATTATTTTTGATCTACTATTTTATCAATTTATGAAGAATCTTGTATTAAATTTTTAAGAAATTTGACCAAAGGAAATTTTTTTTATCAATATTTAAAGTAGAGCTCTTATTATCCGTGAGCACGAATTACACGTGTACACGTGAAATTAAAAATTTCGTGATGAAAACCGTGTAATCCGTAGTTCACGTAATTCACGTGAATTACGTGTATTTAAAAATCCTACACGTGAAATACGCGTTTATTTAAAAGAAATTTATAATTGCAGAAATAATGAAGACTTACTAATATAATTAATAACTTTATAATTAATAATTTATTAAACGTTTAATATAAATTATAAACCTCATTCACAGGTGGATAACCAATAATAATAGTAATAATAATAATATTAATAATAATACTTAAACTAAACATAACAAGAACTATAGTCTATAATTCTAATTTCTAGAAATATAATTTTCTGTTTTGGTATAAGAATACCAACATGTCTACATTTTCAGGAAGAAGGCAACTTCTTTTTGGATTCACAATGTTACCTGCCGTTGAGAAGCACCTCTCTGAACTTGCCGATGTAGATGGGATTGCTAAATATTTTTTGGCAATAGTTGCTATTGCTGGATATTTTTCTTCTCGTGTTCTCCACCACTCTAAGGGATTTAAATCAAATCGAAGTTGAGGTTCTGAAAGATATCCCGTAAACTGTGTAGATGCATCATTTGTACTATTAGTATGGTCTTTGTAAATAAATGCTAACACATTACTCATTTTCAGATCGCTTTCTTCTGTATCACTAGGATTTTTAATAGTTGGGGCAACTGATTCAATAAGCTGCAAGACGTGTGATCGAATTATCTCTCTAGCTTTTACGGGTTCATGATCCATATCTTTATATCTTGGATCTAGAAAAGAAGCAACATGTCTTGCGTAACAATATCTTTCCATGTCAATTCAAAACGAGTGGTCAGTTGATATGAAATTGTGTTCTTAAATCGTTCCGTCATATTGTCATCATCGATACCATGTTCATAATGGGAAGTTACAATTTTGTGCATTAAAGGTCGTACCATTGAAACATAAGATTCTAATTCTCCACAAAATAAAGTAGTGAGAGCTTGCAATGGTT